>SNQJ01S0181660.1:0-19241 GCA_010110895.2 Picea sitchensis
GAACAGACTGAAGTTCTACTTTGAATTACAGTAAAAGCAATCTATCTATTGCAGAATTCAAGATTCAAAGGAAAATAATTATCAGAAGAATCCTGGATTACATTAAGAAACAACAACCTAGGAAAAAGGAACCTTTCAACATAGTGCAAGGAAGACTAACTATTCTGTAATAGAGAACATGAACCTATTCCCCAAAGAAGGAATCTTTAGCACCTGTCTCTGACTATCACACTTTCATAAACTCATTCTACAAATAGAATCAAAATGATCAACAATTACCTAGGAATGAATTGTATGAAAACGATGCAACAATCAATTGAAACAGAGTTTCAGCAAAACAAAGTTTTAACAAGGTATGAATAAAAACAATACTAACACACTACAGAAACTAATGGGTGAATCTTGTGAAGAAGGTGGGCCCTCTCCTTCTCACAATATTCCCCATAAATGAAAGGAACTAAGAAGAAATGCTCAGAATGATCTTTTATTCTTCTGTCCAATGTGACAAGTTACAATATCAAAAGTGAACACGATCCTTCACTGTAATTCCCTTCTAGCTAAGCCTTTCGTAATCTCCCCTCTAATGTTGTTTTCTCCCCTATTTAAAGAGGAGAATCCTCTTAATACAATTAAGCATAAAATTACATGTGTATATACAAATCCTATTCTTAGTCTGATCTAATCTTCTATGATGGAATAGGATATTCTGATTTTCCATAGAAAAATGTTGTTACAGTGGTTGTAATGGTGTTGGCTTGAGGTACAGTTGTTGCGGCTGGTGTAATAGCTCCTTTAATTATCTTTTCTTGTTACTGTTGTATGTGAAATATTGTTTCAGCATCGCAAAATCACAGACTATTTCAACAATGGGATTTGCATACTATTTGATTGTTTCAGCAACGTGGTCTTCAAGCAGCAACGATGGTTGTAATGGTGTTGTCTTGAGGTACAACTTTTGCGGCCATTGTAATAGCTCTTTTAGTTATCTTTTCTTGTTACTGTTGTATGTGAAATATTGTTTCAGCATCGCAAATCACAAACTATTTCAGCAACGGGAATTGCGTATTGTTTGACTGTTTCAGCAATGTGATCTTCAAGCAGAAACGATATATTAACTGCAGTCTTCAAACTGTTTTAGCAACTATATATTTATGATTAAAGGCTAATTATGAAAGTAATGTAAAATTACATGTAAAACAAATTAAACATATAGCAAAGAGAAGAAATGTTATATACCTTTGAAAAAATAGATTAAGGTGATAATGTAGGCTTAAATATGAGTGGGAGAAGGATGTAATGATAGAAAAAAGTATGAGCAAAAAGGTAGATTATAGGGTCCTAACAATTACAAAGTACAGAGTATTTAAAGAGCTTATGTAAGCTAAACATCATATCTTCTAAGATAGGATCAGATCTCAAAAGCATCTAAAAGTTACAAAGATAGAGGGTCTAAAAACCACTCAAAATCAAACTATATCCTCAAAATTATGAAATTTCTATTTTGATTCACAAAATAAGCCAAAAGAGATGGCTAACTGACTAAGTCCAACAATGCTCCAATTCACAAGATACATCTTATCCTGAAAGAAAAACGAAATGTTCAAATTAGATATTTATTTAACTAACAATTTCCAATTTTTTATATCAGAAATTGACTTGGCTACAAAATCTCTCGATTTTGTAGCCAATCTTATTTTTATCAACAGAAATCTAAATCAATCTAGATTAATTAGAAAAATAACCATAAAATCATAACTAAGATAAAAAAAAAAAAACAATCTTACCATTCAACTGAAAACTAAATTCGAATCACAAAATCTCAGAGTTGATCACAACCTTGACACAATCAACTTTTTTTATTATGACATTGCCAGACCTTTTCAAATGTTTTCCTTACCTTTGTGCACTGATATTGAGCTCGCGGTTTTCAATTGTCAATGAGTCATTTTGAGCCGTAAGATATTTTATCCTTTCTTGAAGGATGAAGATGTTTGTGTAATACAGACCTATCCAATGTAAATACCCTTCACAATTTACAACAGGGGCAAGTGTTCGAGGAAGCACATGATTGTGTGCTAAAACACTACCACCATCCACTGTCAGCCTTTGGATGAGTTTAATTCCTGGAAAATCCTTGTTGTCTTTCAGGCACGGTGGTAGGTTATTTACATAATTGAAATTTTGACTGAGATCCAGTTTAGAGTAATTCGGGTCTTCATCTTCCAGGAACTTTTCGATCTCAAAATCAGATCTTTCATGGACCTCGATCAATTCAATGGAGCTCACATGAGATTTTGATCTATTTCGTAGGCTCCTTGAGATTAGTCTCTCAGCCCTTTTGTTATTAAACCCTAGCATGGATTGATTTTTCTTTGACTCTTTGGAAGGGTTTCCACTAGTGGATTTTGTGTTAAGATTAGGGAAGACAAATTGATTCATGCATAGAAGTTTCCAAAATCTCATAACTAACATCTTGTTGCCCAGGTAAAAAATGATCGATTATTGCCTCATGACGAGGGTTTTCCTTCAAAGGGTTTAGCTTGTCAATTGAGGAAAAAGGATTTTTCTCTATCATAGGTTTATCCAGCACTATAGGAATGTCTGTAACAAAATAAAATAAAATAAAATGCTTATCTTAACCGAAACGGAAATTATGATAAATTTGCCTCCAAAGGTCAAGGCATATCTCTGAAACGATCCAATTTCTAGAGAAATTTCCCACAAAGAAGGTAAAAGGGCCCATTTGCGTTATGGTATTTCAAGGGTTTGATCTAATTCGTCACCGTTTGCTCAGAAACGCTCCCATAAAAACGTGTCTCTGGCAGGAAAAAATGGGATCGAACAAACTGTAACAAGAGCGAATCAAACCAAATGTGGGTTTAGATGACAGTGATAAGAGGGATAGATCTGAGCTGAAACCATGAAAACCAAATAGAAACACACCATTGTAACCATAACATAAACAATAAGGGTTTCAGTCACGAAATTCAGGCAGTTTTGGTGATAAACGTTTTTTGGATACAGAGCATAACACCAGACCTTGATCTGTCATGAGAGGACAACCACTTAAACCTGCCAGCTAAAACGAGGTACAAAGTATGATCGTAGTGTGATTGATTTCCATGAAAAGCAATAGACATACTCATTTTGCAAAGGTTAGGAAAGGATGCCTTTTTACAAACCAAATGCAAATCAAAAGTTTAAAATCAAAGTTGATTTACCAAGAAGTTTAAACTAACAAGCCTAGAGTCCAAATGTCAATCGACATAGGTATTTCATTGATATATGATAGACTCAAAGAAAAATAAAAATCATGAGAAGGATGTAAGCATTTTGACCCTTTCAAACCAGCCTTAAGAAGAATCAAAATATGAGATAAATTTTTAATGCTTGTTTCATGCTTACAGTCATGAACCAAGCATGAAAATGCAAGATAATAAATAAAACAAGAATAATCAAAGGTCTTTTTTCTAACCAAATAATCATCCCCAAATGGTGGTATTTATAGGATGAGGTGTAGGCACTACATGAGGTGTCACTTGTCATTCAAAATAGAAAAAATATGTAGGGTTTCCAACACGAAGCTCCCGAAAATGGCCTGCAGAGATTCTCTCCTCAATGGCTTCCCTGCATACAAATGGATTTGGCTTTACAATTCTTCAGAATTTCCCTATTATGAAACTCCCTAAGGCTTCCAAGAACCTCTGGTTTATATAGTCTTGAAGTTGGCAACAAACACCCAACTTCTCCCCAATATCTGGCCTTCATAAGGGCTCCAGATCCCCCAATATTGGCCAAAATCTCTCAAAACTGTTGAAAAAATCAATTAAAATCTTATATTATAGTTTAAAACCCAGTCATTGGAAAAATGTAGGGTGAAACCCCCGATCCTATGGCTCCTGGTTACCTGGGCACCCTCCATGTGACCTTGGTGTGTTGCTAGTGTGTTGGCCCCTGGTCATGTGTTGTGGCCATGTGTTCGCGCCCCAAGTTCCACGTGCCCAAACAGTTTTATCCCCTTGTTATAAGACCCTGGTTATGTGCCTTGGTCAGTGGGCTAGCCCAACCAACCAAGCGCTAACCTAGCTCATCCACATGGAGGTTTAAACTGTATGACATATAGTAGTGGTCATATGGTACTAGTCGGATGGTGTTGTGTCAGGACCTAAAGTAACTAATTGGGATGGGGTAGAGCATACGTTGTCTCAATGTGAGCCATGGAATGACATATGTAATAAGATAAAACTTAGGTCTCTACCCATTAAACATTGTGGTAAGTTTAAATATAAACTCTACACCATATTTGTTAAGACTTATCATGGGTGGACTGGTAGCCCGACCCTGCCAAAAACTCTATGCCCAGATCGGAGGTAACGGGTTCGACTCCAGTGCGTTCCATAACAATTTTTCCAATATAATCAACCAATAATGGGGTTCCACATGGCATCCCATGACTGGGACACATGGCACCTTTAAATTCACCCACATATATGCCACGTCTCAATCACTGATTCGACCACTTGTCTTCCTACGTGTCTTCCCAGTCAGCACACCTGCCACATCTGTCAACTGCCACATGGCATACGAACCTTGCTATGTCAGCCCATGCCACATGTCGCCCTTCTATTGGTTCCATGTGTCACAATCTGACTCATCCACTTGTTAGCTATAATGCCTAGTCAACATGCCAATGCACCACTGCCACATCACCTGTACGATCGTACAGACTGTATGGTGAATTGTCACGTCAACACTATACGAACTATACAGACTGTACAATCAACAAATTTTTGCATGTTTGGAAAAATGAACAGATCGCGATATCTTTTTCATGTGGGGTCTGTTTGATCCCATTCACGTTGCATTGGGTTCTTAATGATGAGTCCTACGCACATGTGTGTTTTGAAGCAATTTTGAGCACTTTTGTTTTTAGGCCTTCATGGACCCATTTTGGTTCCTGGATCCATTCTGGATCACTTGAGATACATGGGAGGGAGTCTCATGTTTTCAAGATGAGGAAGGCCTTGTACGGGATCAAGTAGGAACTCAGGGTATGGTACTCTTGGATTGATGGATAGTTAATGAGCTTGTGATTAACCAAGAATGAAGAAGATCCCAACATTTACTACAAGGTTGTTGATGGTGATCTTTTGATCTCAATGTTATATGTTGATGAATTGTTCCTTATGGGAGCAGACCGACTCATTGATTAGTGTAATAGGGGGTTGGCCTCTGAGTTTAATATGAAGGATCTTGGCTTGATGAATTATTTTTTGGTATTGGAGGTGTGGCAAAAACCAGGTGAGATCTTCCTTCGAAAAGGGAAGCACATAGATGAGATCTTGGGAACATTAAATATGATGGGCTACAATTCCATGGCTACACCTATGATGACAATTATGAATAAGATGAGTGATTTCACTTTAGATTCATATTTGGTGAATTCCACTATATATAGGCAATTGATTGGATCCTTGATGTACCTAGTTAACACCAGGCCATATATTTTCTTTACAGTGAACACCCTTATCCAGTGCATGGTTAAATCGAGGCACTTCCATTGGGTTGTAGAAAATCATTTGTTGAGGTACCTACGTGGTACAGTTGGATATGTTATGAGATATGAATCAGGTCGTGAAGTGAGGATGTAGGGATATACTGATTCTGACTGGGTAGGGAGTGTAGTGGACAAAAAGAGAAGCTCGGGGTGTTGCTTCATCCTAGGATCAACTATGATATACTGGTTTATAAGGAAGTAGACTTATGTAGCACTCAATACAACATAAGCAGAGTATATCACAGGCAATGTCACAAGTTGTGAAGCACTATGGCTTCAAAAAATTCTTGTAGGACTATTTGATTAAGAGCCAAAGACAACCTTAATACACTGTGATAATCTAAGTTGTGCCAAGAATTTGGAAAATCCAATATTTCATGACAAGTCGAAGCACATTGAGATCAAATATCACTTCATTTGATACATGGTACAGAAGGAAGCAATAAATAGCTAGTACATATCCACAGATGAGAAAATTGGCAGCATTCTCACCAAGCATTTATCTAAGACAAAGTTTGTATACTACAGAGACATGCTTGGCGTGATGAAGAATGTCTCCCTCGTCAAGAGAGAGTGTTGATGTTTCTCCAGTTAGCAGCATTGGGAAAACATTCTCCCAGATTGGTCATGCTAATTTTAACAAGGGAAATGACTCATTTACTCATGGAGCTTTGCTAGTGGTGAATGGCCCAGTCCCAGTCTTTCTCCTCATGAGGAGTTGATAGAATCGAGGTTCTCTCACATTTCCTTCTATATGATGGAGTGATCTATGTTGATTAGATGTGCATGTGAGGAAATAATCATCAACATAAATATAATATATAAATAATATATTTATAATATAATGTATAAATATATAAATAATCAATTATTAATAATTAATAATAAAATAATTATTGAAAATACAATAATGGAAAAGTCATGTCCATTAAATGAAAAATAACTCCTCCCAAGTATACATATATACATATTAGTGCCCTCAATTGTAATAAATCATCTCATACAATATTTACTTACAACAACCTCTCATCAAGTCCACTAAGTCTTGTTGAGATTTTCAGTGTGTAATTATTCTATGATAACAGTAGCATTTAAATCATAAGGCAATAATTATCAAATCTGAAAATCAAAAAATTTATAGTTATTCAATATTTTGATCTTATTGGGGGTAGTGTAGCCTAGCACATTGGCAACAAGTGGAAGGTGCATATTAGAGCTGATCCTTGAGAATATAGTAGTTAGAACCACATCTTACCATTAGAAATGAAAAACATGTTACATGATCGTGGATATCAATACCTCAAGCAGATTGTAAATCCTCTTCCAGCTACTCCTTTTTCTCAAGGTTGGATATCGAGTTATTCTTTCGATTTAAATGTTGAACATGTGGTTATTTTGAATGCATATACTGATGCGTTGAAGGCCTCCCATATTCGACTAATTGATCGGGAAGATGATTTGATATGTGATCATGATAAAGCATGCAACTACACTCCAAAGTTGGGATACATGCATCTGAATGAGGATCTTTCCAACAAGAATGTGATTTGGTGGTGGAAACAATTATGGAAAATGAAGTGTCCAACTAATTTGAGATCGTTCATGTGGTGTATTCAAGAAAACAAAGCACCGACCTAGGATAAATTATAAAGAAGGTGTTTTGAAGGCCCTGGATGGTGCGTTTTATGAAAGAATGACTCAAAATCCCAGGCACATATGTTTTTGCATTGTTTGTTTACTAAACAAGTGTGGGATGAGGCCTCTAGGTTGTTGGGCATTGTTTTTTCTTGGAAAGGTGTTTCTATTGAGAATACTTATCAACAATGGATTCCCATGCCAATCAATAGGTTGTATCATGCTCTCCAATTGATTATCAATTGGGGCCTTTGGATTGTCCAAAATAAGGCTATCTTTCAAGAATGTTTGTTGTTTCCAGAGGTTGTTGCAATTAACAACATTAATATTCTTTCCTTTTATCCTTAGGTGAAAGACACCCCCCCATTCGTCCATTGAGGGACCCACATATAAACAAGGCCATCTTATGGGATTTATTTGATGGTTATTTACAACTAAACCAGAGAATATGTGGTTGAGGAGCGATCATTTACCTCTTGGATACACACTATTATAAATTGGCTATGGGTTTTGGATCCAAAACTAATAATTTTTCAGAACTCCTCTCTCTTAAAAACCTTCTTGGATTTTCCATATAAAAAAATTGTCGGTCCATTTAAGTTTATGGTGATTCTATGTTAGTGATTAATTGGATGAAGGGGGCCTAGAGATGTATAAACACACACTTGAAACCATTTTTTATTGAATTTTCTCACATTATTTCTAGCTTTGATGATTTTTCTTGCATGCACATTTATAGGGAAAAAAACACAGGTGCATACTCACTTTCTAAAGAAGCCCTTTAGTCGGTTCAAGGGAAGATAAGAATTTAAGAAGTGGATAATGACTCATATCACTAGTATTATCATATACCCTTTTAGGAAGATCAAGGACATCCCCCATTGATCATGGGCGACTAATTTTTTTGGATTGTTTATCTCCTTTTGTGTTACACAGATTGATGATGACACTCTCTCCTGAAATTTTGCTACAACACCAGCAGCTGCTACATAATCTATTTTTTCTCGGCATATTAATGTAATGGTCTAAATATATTAAAAACTCTATGATGGATAGTTAATAGAGCCTTCAAAAAAAAAAATCTTTTTTTTTTTTGGTTTTTGTTTTTTTCAGAATATATGCTAACATCATATAATATAGACAATATGTAATTTTACAACTCTATTTTTGGAGATATTAATTTATTTATTTTAACGGAAAAAAAAATGATTAGTTGGTTAAGGGTTAGTGTTTGGTTATTTATAACATTATTGTTAATGGGTTAGTATGTTGGTGGTTTATATAGTTAGTTGATTAGTAGGTTAGTACATTTATGGTTAGTTTCTTAATTCGTGAATGAATTAGTGGTTTGTGGATTAGTCAATTTTATAATTATACATTTACTTATTTAGTAGGTTAATAGGATAGTACATTAGTTAGCTATTAGTGTTGTATGGGATTTTGGCCTTGAATCAATTAGTTGATTCATTTCGTTAGTTATTGTTTGAAAATAAGATTTGTAAGTCATGTCGCTTAAGTGATTATGTTGGAGAATGTATTTAGACCTATGAATGGTCCAATGCTAGGGTTTGGATAATATAAGCAAGGAAATTTTTATAGCTTATAAGTGTTGACATCTTTATACTTAGATAATTGGATTCTAGAGTAATAATTGACGAAAAGAACAACATCTAAGTGAATATAATAGATGGACATGTCGTGGATTGTAGCATATTGCCATAAAAGAATAAATAATTTTAGAATTGTTTTTTCTCCATGTACTAGGGTTTGTTAAAATAACTCTTGTGTGTTGGTCACCTATTTTTTTTATTAGTACTATTATTTATTTTTGTTAAGATAGAATTTCTCTATGGTATTATTCCATGTGATATTTATGATTATGAATGGATATCACATGAATGAAAATAGTAAATTCATATTAGCATTTGCTATCAAATTTGTTTAAATATTTGATTATAGTAGTGTTAAATGTTGTTCTTAGTGGTTATTAGCATGTTGTCAAAGGTGTTGGTTACTAAAGTTTTAACATTTTCAAGAGAATTCTTATTAAACCCAGACCCATTTGCTATATTTTTTGGCATGTTATATTTTGAACTCATTATAAATGAATTCTAGGGTCATGAAAAGGATAAAAATATGAGGTTAAATAGGACTCTCAATGGTCACAAGATATCCTACATTTGAACACAAAGTAGAAAGGAACTCTATCATGAGATTTAGATTAAAAAAGATAGGAAAAAAATGGAAATGATAATCAAAGGTAAGTAAGATATGTATTTTATAGTTTTTGTTTTGTCTTACTATTTATACATGTAGATATGAGAGACTGTATGAGTCACTTGGGAAAAAAGTCTCCATTTAGACAATGAATCAATGTGAAATGTGATAGGGGTAAGATAAGTTGGGTAAGTTAGGTGGAAGATCTAAAGAAAGGTATAAATACACTCATAATTAGGTGTTTGTTAGGAAATTTGATTTTTTTTTTCTTTTTTAGAAATATGAACATGGTATATTTTAATAGGAACTAATATTGAGTGTGGTTAAGAAGTAGACATCATTAATTTATTGGAGAAAGTTAAGAATTGGGGAGAGTAGAATTATTAGGAATCAAAATTTGATGCGAAGAATTATAATAAGGAAAATATATCATCATCGTTTTTGTAATATGGGAATACATTGGAGAAAGTAGGATTGATGAACTTGGAAACCAATAATTAATCTCTAAGGGACAAACTAATTCTAAGGGGGTGACTTGTCAACACACAATCGTAAGCATTGTTATTGGACATGTTGATATATTGAGTTAAATAAAGTTGACCAACTTGAAAACCAATATAGGGGTTCCTAATACATCCTCAAGTTATACCCAAGTTAAGAGCTAGTTAACAGGGGCACTAGTCAATAAGATCATCTTTGGAGTTAGCGAAGGAGGACATAAGAGAAACTAGGGTTAATGAATCTAAAAAATGATGTGAAATGAATCTAATGAAAAAATTGAAATAGTGTGGTAACTAATATTAATCAACCTAGAAACTTATCCCAAAGGGATCCATAAGAAAATTAATCCTAAAGGGAAGGATTAAAAATAAATGGCCACCAATCAATGGGATTGTCATTGGTGTAAGCTAGGAAGAGATTATTAAAGTGCATTTACTAGGACTTGAACACTAAAAAAATGGACCCAATGAAAACATACCAAGCTAGCAAGGAAACAAATTGCTCCCATCAAATGCAACATGAAGTTTTCCTAGGACAAATAATGTAAACTCTTGAGTATATCATGATTCTTAGAATTTTGTTAAAGCAATTTTAAGCCACATGATGGAGGATGTACAGAAACAATTCCAAATCATTTTAAAAATACTTTGGATGGGATAATAGAAAATTGAAAGAATACATTTTGCACTCAAGACATTTGATCAAGGAAACAATTTTTTTTTTGATAAAAGGATCAAGATGAAAAATTACAAGGTAACCTCGTTGGAACCCTTGTTTAATGTGTTTTTCATCAAGTAATGTAACTCCCATATTTTGGAATATGTTGCATAGGATGGAATGAATGTGCATAGGATGCAATATACATTGTGTTGTGCCCCGCGTTTCCCCCTCACACTCTCACTTAGGGTCTCAATGTTGGGGTAGGACCACCTTCATATTCCACTCT
The DNA here is from genome assembly GCA_010110895.2 of Picea sitchensis. Lineage (NCBI taxonomy): Eukaryota > Viridiplantae > Streptophyta > Pinopsida > Pinales > Pinaceae > Picea > Picea sitchensis. Next base: position 10,857 of record SNQJ01S0181660.1, read on the forward strand.
AGGTCTTCGATGTACTACTTAGGCCAAAGGGGAAGTATTTGTTGGAATCCAAAGTTTTCGGTTCATTTTGCACACATGCACAAAATAAATTGTGTGTGATCAGTCCAATTTTTGTGCACGTCCGTTCTATTTTTTCATGCGCTAAAGAAAAATGCATAGAGAAGGGAAATAAGAGTGCGTTGAACCAAGTTTTGAGAATGCATACCAAGTCTGAGGATTATCTAATGTGTGTCGGTCCCATATTTGATGTGCAATAGAAATAAATAAGATGCACGTTAGAATCAAGAAAGGAGTCATCGGGAAATGTTCTCGTATGATTATTTCCATCAACACATGGGAATGTGGAGCTGAAAAAATATGAGATGGTGAGGTATTTAAGATTTCCCTAATTCAATAAGGCTACGTGGACTGCAGGCAGGAGCTAGAAGTGTGCAAGGTATTTTTTCAATAGAACCCATGGAATAGAGATGAAAGAGACACAAATCTCGAGTAGATAAAGATATAAAAGGAAGAAGCGAAATCATAAATAGAGTTATATGGTTATATTATGAAGGAGTTAGAGACTTTCATAGAGGATTCAATCAGTCATAGTGGATCGAACTCACTCTGAGCCTTTGTAATGCTATAATGCTTCTGAATATAAATATGAATTTGTCATATGTCTGAGATATAAGAGGATGTGTCTTGTGCATTGTCTTGTATTTCTGTGGAACTATCTAAAGAAGATATGAAGCTCTATTGTTTTTAAATGTAGTCTTCTTAATGTATATTCTATGTTATGGAATGGAAGGAATAATAAAGTTGTGGTAGTTTTGATCTATTATGTGTATATCATGTGTTATTTGGATATATGTGTGTATTGTTTTACTTATTAGAACAATAAGTCTTCGGATATGAAATGTATGAATGGAATTTCGGATGGATCCCAGATTGTTTATTCCTTCTGTAAATTTCCCAACCAGATTTGATTGGAACATTGTGTTTTTATTATGTTTTATCTGTTTTATGGTTGTGGAATTTTGTCAAACACTTTGTTGATTTTAGTCTCTTAAGTGGTGCTAGGGTTTATAATGATGGTTCTTTGTGTGTTTTCAGCAAGTAAATGATAGAAATTTAACAATGGAATGTAATAAACAATATGAAAGACAAATATCACAATAAATAGCCACAAATACCTCAGATCTGATTTATTTATAATAATAGATGTCCTCATACAAAGGTGGAGCAGAAAAGGAATGAATACATATAATAAAATAGAGTGTGTGGTTCATGATGCCTCCAATATGAAAGATAGAAATGGATATATAGGCTTCCAAAAGCCTCTCCAAGATGAATACCAAGTAACACTGCAATCCAATGGATACCCTCTATTGTATGTGATGCCCTCTCTCTCACAATGAACACTTCTTGACTGGAATGGTCCAATGAAAGTACAACCTCCTCTCTGATGGAATCAAACCTGTTCAAAATTTTGTGAGAAGATAGATATTGTGATGGCTAGAGGATATGAGTAATTTCTAGGATGTAGCTCAATTGGAACACCCCCAAACAACAATGCCTGTAAGAACATATGCACCCTCTTAGCTCTGCAACAAGCCAATAATTCGAACTCCAAGAATATGGTTGCCAAACCCCTGAAACCAACTTCCAAAAGGTAGATAGGGGATTAGGAAACCCCAATACAAAACCTAGAGTCTATTGGGAAAGGTGTTCCCCTCTAGAACACAATATCTCTAAAGACAATGTGCCCTCCTAAAGTGGAAACTCGTCCTCTTGAATGGTAGAATGAATGGGCTGAAGAAACCACTCAATCACTGAAGAAAAAAGGCACCATGGTGATAGTTATAACCTCTAAAGTGAGATCTCTCTCAGTTCCTATGTATACAACCATCCACGAACTCCTCTTTCAAGAACAATGCACCCTAGCTCTGCAGAAACCCTCCAAGTTGCACCCTGCTTCCTCAAATGCTCCTGGAACTGAATAGAACTGATGTTGAATGGTGAGGGAGGAATATTTCACCTCTGAGACAAATTTTGTACCAGGTTGGGTGGAATATTTCACCTCCGGGACCAAGTTTGGACCAGTTTGGGTGGAATATTTCACCATTGAGTGGATCTCTAGGGTTTGTTTAGTCAAAACCCTCAAAACACCCAAGTGCATGGGCTCTCTAGCAAGACTCCATATATCAAAATTATAAAAACACATAATGAGAGAATATAGGACCCTCTCTCTCTCTCTCTTTTATCCCCCATGTTCACATTTTATCTCCAAGGGACTTTTACTTTATTTTATTATTCCTTAATTAAATCACTTTAATTAATGAATTAACCATTTTAACTCTAAAAAGTGATTTATCCCTCCTTATGGCTTATCCGACCACTAAAAGTCACTTCTCATCAACTTATCGTGTGGTTCTCTTCTTCCCGATTCTGATGATCTATTACACTAATATATTTATCCAAGTATTATTCCCAATACAACTTTCTTAGTGAATTTAATTAAAATATAACCCATAATAACTCAAAATTACAAAAATCATCAGAATGCAATGAAACCAAAGCCAAGTTGTGTGGAATAGATCCTGATGATGAAATATGATGAACGATTCAATTCAGGCCCAATAAAACTCCTCAATAGATCTTGAATTCTCTATCACACCCATCTGGCTACTCTGGTCAGCATAACACTCTATAATATAATAATGTCCAAAAATGGGGACATTACAATCCTCCTTGCAAGAATATTTCTTGTCCTCAAGAAATAACTAAATTAATATACATATGATACCGGGGTCCCATGTCCACCTGTGTGACATAGAATAGACTCCCCTCCAAGTGTGTCCCCTCCAATTTCTTACCATTCATGACACCCGATGGCTCTTGATGAGTAGAATGATCAATGGCCATAAAACCTTAGTCAACTCCCCAAGAAACCACTCTACTCAAAACTCAAATCCATCAGACATTGAACTACCAAGAAATCCAATCCCTAGATCCCATATCAAGATGTGAACTGCAATTCCCGATGAAGTATAGTCCTATAACATATCAACACCATGAGTCTCCTAGAAATAACACATGACCTCAACCTGAAATGAGCTTGTCCTAAAAAACCATACCAAACACAACACAACCTCCACCATCTAAATCTACTGCTTACATAGTGAGGTACTACAAGACCTCAATGAACCACCATCCAGTGACGTGCTCCCCTCTATACTAAATCTCAATGTAAAATCAAAGTGACTTTCCCCTGCAAAGATCCACGTGCATTCATCAATCAGTGAAATTACCAACCCTACAATCCCAGGGTCCCATGCTAGTCTCTGACATGGACCATTACATTGATGTTGGACTACTTTGATCATGACTTTCATCTCAAGGTATACATATTCGATCCCCCACTCCTAGATCCTCATGCTAAACCTGGGAGGATTGGGTCTACTATCAAAAAGTTGAGCCTGTAAGGGTATCTCTATGGAATCAAAATATTCCCAACCATAAACATCCTCAATCATGAGTATCAATAGGGATAACCTATCTCACCACATAGAACAAGCCCCCACAAGCCCTGACGAAAAAATCCAATTGTGAAATATGTTGTTCTCTGGCGCAACTTGGATCATCATAAGATGAAACAACCCACTAACCAAATAGACTCTCGGATCCCATGTCAAAATTGTAAGTTCATCACTTCCAATCCCCACTAACCAATGATGTGTCATATTGATAACTATCAGAATCCCTCCATCCCCATCCCAATGAGAATCTAAATCTGTATAACCCTCTAATATATTCATTATCCCATGGCCTACGATAGTCTCCTTCATGCCTAGGGCCACAACTATTTGTCTCTAATGATCCAGCCCTATCCTTCCATATGCAATAATGTCACTCTTTTCAGGTAGTATCCATCCACCAACTCTCCATGTTCCCTGCCACTATCTATATTCCCCTGTGTTATTATCAATGATGAAAGTATCGGGAAAGGCTATAAAAAATATCTGCAACCAAATGTAGGACTCGAAAGTATCATATGCTTTGGTCAATCCAAAGTATTTGACCAAAATATCATCCACTAGAACCCATGGTGAATAAYCATTTGTACTCGTCACTAAACTCCAACCATCGGGTACAACAATAGATAAATCCATAAATTGTTGGTCAATCACTCTCCCTCCATCATCACTCATATAGTTGCTACTACTGTGAAGGTGATCTCCCAGAACTATGTGATGTTGCAAGGGAGAGGAATATCCATGCTCCACTAAGTGTGTCTCCTCCCTGCAATCAAATACATCCCTATGAATCCCACTATTCACATTGACATGCTCCTATGAACTATATCTCATCATCATCTATCCAAGGGGTACTACTAGATCAACCTTTGTGTGGATATCAACCAATCTTGGAACAAAAATGAAAGTGTCCTCGTAACTGGACATGGATCTGAAATCCCCATGTGTATGTGTATGACCAACTATCTCAAAAATACCCATGAATGGTGGCCCATGTGCCACCCGAACATCCTTGAACAATGTAACTAGTGGGTATATCTGACTCTCTGTCGAGATAGATATAGTGTATCTATGACCAGTCTCCTCAAGGAACTACTATAATCTTGACTTTGATTCTTGAAGGGTTGTTTGTGTGCCTTCCAAGAATCCTTGTGTTCTCACCAAATCATGAGTGAGTCAGTCCATCTCCAATTCTTTCTCGGTCCTGTGATACATCTTGCCAACCTCCAATAGGTAATCTTTGTCCATCAACAATGGCTAGTAGTCAGCCCTGATCATATTCACTCTCTCTCTGAGAGTATGAAATTCATCCCTGGAAAATCTCCTATCTGAACTATCATGTGCCATTGATTCCCTCCAACAATAATATGCCACCAATTCATGTGYGTCATAAATGTGTTTAGTGGCTTCCATGATCATGTCMTCACTGACTCTCAACTGACCTGCCAAGTATCATGACTCTTGATCACAATCTTGTTGAGGTTCTACCTCATGCCTCCCACTGCTAATATCAACAATGGAATCCCCAACAACACACTTTTCAAAAGATAAGGCACTAAACTGCCCCATGTCCACTGTTTTATTGAGTCCTCCTGTATGCCACTGCACTCCATCACCAAATGATATCTCCATATGAATCATATTGTATTATATATGGGCAGTTGTATCCTCCTATGCGCTCACTCTACTAATGTCATATGCACCTTGATACCATAAAAATGTGTATAGACATAATATGTGTTCATCCTGACCAATAAGGAGTGCATCCTCATCACTGTAGACATGTCCTAGAAGTGAGTATCCCATCAAACTATTAGTCTCCACAACCTGATCAAACAATGGTATCTCCAAAAGAGGTGACTAACTCTCCTCATATTGATAGGTATGTGTAAGTTCAATTGTCTCTAATTCATGTCTCTCCTCTTGGTTCTGTAGATCTATATGTCCTTGGTGCACAATCCTCACACAAGGATCCTCCACCATATCAAAAATTTTGTTGATATACTCATGTGTCATGGCTATCAAAGGTGTCTAAGAAGATGAAAAATGTGTCACTGTCATCATAGAAAGCTCATCATCCTCCATGCATCACTTCCTGGAATCCATGTATACACCCAAGGGTAGTTCATCCAACCTCCTAATATCATCATGTCTAAGTGATAACACATATGAATCCTCACACGTGTCACCACTATGTTGAAGTGTTGAATCCTCAATATTGCTTGATGTGGAAGATGAAAAACATGAACTATCATCATGTCCATCCAACTGTCCCTCATATCCACAAGAGTCACTAGTCTCATCAGACTTCTCTACTTAGTCATATATGGTTTCATCCTCATGCATCTCCTCATCCTCACTGTCATAGTGATCTGGCTCCCAAGTCTCTTTGCAACTGTAGAAAGGTTCCTTGCTCCTAATGGGTGTAGGATCAATATTTGATTTCTTCCATATATTATTTGGTAGTGATGTATCTACCTCCTTGACTGATTTTTATCTGGTTCTATTTTACTCTACTATGTTGACCCAATGTGTAACCTCATATTTTCCCCACCTATGATTTTTTATGGGTACAAATTGCTGGAATGTTACTTGAGCCCTAAATCTCTCACTAAGGGTGTAATATTCCCTTTCATAATATACAATATCTCTTGAAAAGTCCATAAAATTCATCTCTCTTTATGGAATACCCCTCATGCTAGGAGGAATCTTCACTCTGATGCCTTGTAAAGTTCCCAACCAGATTTGATTGGAACATTGTGTTTTTATTTTGTTTTCTGGTTGTGGCATTTTGTCAAACACTTTGATGATTTTAAAATCTAAGGTTGTGTTGGGTTTTATAATGATGGTTATTTGTAGTCTTCCAGCAATTAAAATATAGAAATGTAACAATGGAATGTGCTCAACAAGATGAAAGACAAATAGCACAAGAAATAGCCACAAATACCTTAGATCTGATTTATTTATAATAATATATGTCCTCATACAAATATGGAGTAGATATGGAATACATATAATAAAATAGAGTGTGTGGTTGATGATGCCTCCAAAATACAAGATATAGATGAAGATATAGGATTCCAAAAGCCTCTCCAAGATGAACACCAATTAACACTACAATCCAATGAATACCCTCTACTGTATGTGATGCCCTCTCTCTCACAATGTGCACTTCCTGATCGGAATTGTCGAAGGAAAGTATGACCTCCTCTATGATGGCCTCAAACCTCTGCAAAAATATGTGAGAAGATAGATATTGTGATGGCTAGAGGATATGAGTAATCTCTAGCATGTAGCTCAATTGGAGGATCCCCAAACAAAAATGCCTCTAAGAACAGATTCACCCTCCTAGCTCTGCAACAAGMCAATAATTAGACCTCCAACAATATGGATGCCAAACTGATGAAACCAACTGCCAAAAGGCATATCGGGGGTTATGAAACCCCAATACCAAATCTCMAATCTATTGGGAAAGGTATTCCTCTCCGGAACACAAGATATATAAGGATAATGCACCCTCCTCAAGTGGAAACTCATCCTCTTGAATGGTAGAATGAATGGGATGAAGAAACCACTCTATCACTAAAGAAAAAAGGCACCCTGGTGATAGATAACACCTCTGAAGTGATATATTTCTCATATCTTATGCCTACAATCCTCTATGAACTCCTCTATCAAGAACAGTGTGCCCTAGCTCTGCAGAAACCCTCCAAGTTGTGCCCTACTTCCTTAAATGCTCTTGGAATTGAATAGAACTAATGTAGAATGGTGAGGGAGGAATATTTCACCTTCGTTACCAATCTTGGACTAGGTGGGGTGGAATTTCTCACCATTGAGTTGATATCTAGGGTTTGTCTAGTCAAAACCCTCAAAACCCCCAAGTGCATGGGCTCTCTAGCAAGAAGCGAGACATCAAAATGATAAACAATTTAATGAGAGAATAAAGGCCCCTCTCTCTCTTATCCCCATTGTTCACCTTTTCTCTCGAAGTGAATTTTACTTTATTTTATTATTCCTTAATTAAATCACTTTAATTAATTAATTAATTAACCATTTTACCTCTAAAAAGTGATTTATCCCTCCTCATGATTTCTTCGGCCACTGAAAGTCACTTCTCATCATCTTATCTTGTGGTTCTCTTCCTCCTAGTTTCAATGAGATATTACACAAAGAGGTTTCTCCAAGTATTATGCCCAATATGACCTTCTTAGTGAATTTAATTAAGATATAACCCATAATAACTCAAAATTACGGAAATCATTGGAACGCAATGAAACCAAATCCAAGTTGTGCGGAATGGATCCTAATGATGAAATATGTTGAACGATGCAAGTCAGGCCCAATAAAAACCCTTAATATCTTATGAAATTGCTATCACATGCATTTGGCTACTATGGTCAACATAACACTCTGTAATATAATAATGTCCAAAAATGGGGACATTACACTTTCATCCCTGACACAAGACCTTATCATCTATGTAATTCCCTCTATGTCTTGGGTGAGACCTTCCTCATCCCTAGCTGAGGATTGATATGTCGATGCTCTGGAGTTTTTGCTGGTCAAATCTAGACAAACTGTGGGTCTAAACTCCCCAGTGTTAATAAGGACACACAAAAGCATGGAACAAAACACCAAAAAATGGTTTCGTTGTCGAGACCCATTTTTGGTGTTTTGGTTTTTTGTGGTCTCGAGAGGGCACGAGAAAATAAGAGAGATAACTTGGTGTGGTCCATATTCACAGGGAGTGACGAGGTACATATGCATTGCGGGGTAGTGGATGTCTTGGGGACATGTTGTAGATATTTGAGAGCTACCCACATGCCTTGGATGCATTGGCTGTGAAGTCACAGGGGTGCACATGACA
>SNQJ01S0181661.1:7212-20893 GCA_010110895.2 Picea sitchensis
ACCTTGAACATAATCTAGAAAATGTTTCCTATGGGGTCTGGCATGAAATGAATCCCCTGAATCTACTACCCAAGACTCATAAATATTATCTACAGAAAGAATCAAATTATCTTGTAACACATCACCTGTTACATTTGCTTCGTGATTTTCTCCTAATGTCCATCTCTTTGTTTCTTTGGAGATCTGCAGTGTTTCTTCAGATGTCATTTCTTGCCACAATTCTAACACTTTATATTTCCTAGTCTGGATTAGAATCCGCCCTTCCTAGAATTCCCATGGTTCCCTAATCCATTTCCTCTATCCTTTTTTCTTCCCCTGTTCTCCATGTTTAATGCATTACCTGATGTCTCACTTGTGCTTTTCCATCACATTTCCTCACTAAGGATAACACCAACAACATCATCAAATTTTAAAGTGTTTGAACCAGAGACATGGTTACTTACAACCATGACCAAGCCATTCCATCTTTATGACAATGAGCACAATATTAGAAGATACCTGACCTCATCATCAATCTCCACTTTTACAGAACTTAGCTGATTAGTAATTGTATTAAATTCATTTAAATGATTTGCAACAGACCCACCTTCTCACATCTTCATATCAAATAATCTCTTCACTAGAAATAGCTTATTGGACATCGAGGGTTTTTCTTACAGTTTAGCTAATGTGTCCATCGACGCTGCCAGGATCAACCGTATCGTTCCTAGTGCCTTTTTGTCAAGAACCTTCCATTCTTCATCCTTCATGGTCATTGACTTCTTTGCTAGTCCACCCAATGGTAGGAATAGATCCTTCTGATACAAATAATCTTCCATATGCATCTTCCATAACTGGTAGTTTTGGCCATTAAATTTCTCGAACCTAAACTTTACATCTTCCTCCATTTCCCCCACTCAAACCAAGAACCCTCTTTTCCTGTGAGTTACCTTTTCTCTGATATTATAAAAACATGATCACGAAGAAATAAAATAAAAACAAATTTGGAAATAAAACATAAAATATACACCATACAATAGAGACACAAATATACGTTGTTCACCCAGTGTGGGCTACGTCCACCAGAGAAATTGTCAAGTCCTTCCTTTATAATTAACCAATAAATGAAGGGATACAACCTACAACACACCCATTGTAACTTCCTCTTCTTTCTCTCACAATATCCTCTCCCAGAATACAATATCCGTAATGATACATAGCCACAATACATTTCCCTCATAAAAGAGGGTTTCCTTCTAGGGGAAAAAACCTAACATAACTTCTACCGTCAGATCTGCAACCTGATAATGAACGGTTCAGATTTACTATGAAATTACAATATACATTTACAAGGCAATTTTTCCTTTGAAATCCCCCCTTGCACTCCCTTGAATGGAGAGGAGTACAGTCTTCCAGGGTGTAAATTCATCTTAGGTTTTAAACACAGATGAAAAAAAATACCTATGAATCAGGAAGATAATCAGGCTCCACAACCAACACTACGTAGTACTTATTTTCTCTTCCAGTGCTTGTAGTTCTGGGTTGGTAGAAAGATCTGTCCAAATGCGTGTGCCTTTGTTGCGCATATTTATGCATTCATATTCCAAGATTTTGATCTTTACCATCGATGTCTGAGCCATTCTTTCCCTTTGTTCTCTTTCTTCTGGTGGTGTACCTATCAGTGTGCGCATTTCCAGCTCGATGATCTTGTTCTTGAGTCTCTTGATGACTACACTTATATTTGATACCTACTCCTCTACTGTGGCCTCTAATACCAATTAATGGTACTTCTGGGACTTCTTTGTATAGGTTTTGGACTGTCGCTTGGATTTTCTCGACCAATCATTTGACTTCATCCTTTTCCTTCAAATCTTTGTCGGCCTTTTCCTCTTCCTCGCCATTCTCTTTCAAGGATTTCTCGACCCTGAGTTCTACCTCTCTCTTCTCTTTCAAGGATTTCTCTACCTTTCCTTCAGCCTCAACCTTCTCTTTTACTGTGATTTCCACTTGTTTTTCTACTACGCACTTTTCTTCTACTCTAGTGGCACATTTCTTCTATAGTTCCATCTTCTCGGATTTTTCTTTATATAAGTTTTTTGTTGCGGTTTCTTCTCTAAGACGTAGTTCCTTCATGATCCCTACGTGAAAACCCTATAATAATTCCATAGGCATCTGTGACATGACTAGGTCCATGTGACTTAGTCTTTGTATCTTCTCTTGTACTTCAGGGTTGGCTAACCCAATTGTCTCTACTGGGATCTGGATCACTCTGCGCTTTGCTTTCATTTGTTTTGGTACCACGGTATATATTTCCTCGGTTATTCCTTCTTGGCCTGTGCCATATCCTTATGAAGGTGCCAGTGGGATTGTTTTGAATAATTGTTGTAACATCAAAAATTGGTCCTGCACCTTTGTTTGTAGTTCTTCCTCTTTCTTTGTGGTCTCTTCGAGGACTTCCTCCATGGAATCCCTTAGTTGGTAGCCAATTATTTCCATGTTGTCATATGTTAGTGTGAAAACAACTAGTTTATTTTGGGCCTTTTTCGTCTTCCGTGCAGATGGACCTATGGTTTGGTCTTGTCGTTTCTTCCCTGTCTTAGGTGGGGGTTGTGGATTTTGGTCTGTTGGTTTAGTTTCTTGTGCATCCTCCATGCCATTTCCTTGATTGGTGTCCTATGCCCCATTGTCCGGAGGGTCCATCTCTACATATGTGTGTTGTGACACCTCGGTGTTCCCTTGTTGCGTTGTTGTATCCCCTCGTTTTAAGACCTTCCAGTATTGTTCCCAATCCTGCATGACTATCTAGATGTCTTCTTTCATTGTATTGTATTTTTTTTGGAACCACTCCTCCATTGGATCCTTTTTGGATTTAATGTACATGTGATTCTTATCTATGCGAAACTCCATGATTGGTCCATATGCCTCCACCAACTGTGGTGACATGCGTGGTGTGTTCTGAATATTATGTCGAATCATTTCAACATAGAGAAATAATTCTATGTTGTTTTCCATTTGTCTCCTCTTCTTTGTTCAAAACCAGAAATTATAGTACTTTGCAGCCACGCATGGCTTCCATTGTAGTTTAATTGGTTAGGATACTTGACTCTCACCCGAGATACCCGAGTTCAATTCCTGACAACAAAAGCATTTGTTGGCCCACTCACAGGTAGGTTCAAGACCCTGGGATCAAGTTACTTAGTCAAACAAAACCCTACAGACACTAGCCCTTTTGGCATCACCTGCATGCAGACGAAATATCACCCGATGTATCTTTATGGGATCTGCAGGAACCATGATTCTGCAGTGGTGAGGGAAATATTGGAAATTGACTCTGTTATATCTATAGGATACTCTTGTGCACTAGACCCTTGTTACCCTGAAATCGTTACTTAGTTATATATGCACATATACCCATAGTTATGCTATTTATTGGTTAAACATACAGTCATGGTTACTTCACACTACTAGATCATCATCAAAAGTAAAGATAAACATACAAACAATGTTAAATATAAACATACGTTAACATTATAGACATGAAATAACATCCAAAAGAAAAATTATACACAGGGTTACCATGCTTCACCCCACTCCGGTCTACATCCACAAAATATAATATTCTTTATTATATTTGACTATCTTGGTTGCACTCTGCGCTATATTGCATGAATAGCATCCAATTCTCCTCACATTTGTAGGTTCTTTACAATAATCTTTCCTTTGAAACTCTCTTTCTCTCTCTATATATATATATATATATATCTATCTCTCTTCGATCTCTTGAACTCACGACATCGTTTACATATTTATACATTATGATCAGGGCCATTTGAAATATCATTGTGAGTTGGCTACCACTCATGCTCAGCTTGCGACAACTCGTTATGAGTTGGATAAAACTCATGCTCGACTAGTTTTCCCAGATTTTGTGCTAGATTTTCTTTCTTGTCCCCCGTCTTCTTCTCTTTCCTCTATTTTATTTCTTGATATAATTGATATTCTTGATCTCATTTATCTAATTTATCTTCTTCTTCCTTCTCCCTTCCTATGCATTTTCCCTGTACCTCATCTCTTCTTATTATTCCATCCCCAAAACATACTTCCCAACACCCCCTTAATGACAACTTCGTGAATTCCTAACATAGATCGAAGTTTGGAAAACTTCACTTTTGTAAGAGACATTTTGAAAAGGTCTACAATTTGATCTTCTTTAGGGAAAAAGTATTGGATTACTGAGAGGGGGGGTGAATCAGTAATAGAGTAATTTAATCCTTTTTAACCGTATAATCCAAGTGTTATATCAATGTATCATTATCATCCAATAATTGCAGAGTAAAGAAGCAATCAACAAATGAACAATCATACACATACACAGTACACCAATGTTTTACGTCGAAACCCAAAGTGGGAGAAAACCACAGAATGTTTTTTATTATATGTCTTGAATAATTACATTCATTGGAAGCACCAACTTCCTTTGTTTTCCAGCTACAACTGGAAGAAGGCTCCAACCCCCTAGTTTCTTAGGCTACAACCTTAGGGAATCTCCAACTCCCCAATTCTCTGGATACAACCAGAAGGAGTCTACAACCCCCTATGTTCTTCAGCTACAACTAGAAGGTGGATACAACCACCTATCCTTTCCCCGTCCAATATCCCTGATGTATAATTAGAATGATGGAACTACTGTCACACTATCACTGTGAGATATACTGTTGTAAACCTGTACCAATCAACCAGCACCAAATAACCTGAACCATGCATCAACCATTCATCAACCTATAACTCAACCTGTAATCAACCTGTACCATAAACAAGTGCATCAACCATGCACCAATCTATACCAAACAACCTGTAATCAACCTATTCCATAAACAAGTGCATCAACCATGCACCAACCTATACCTCAACCTGTACCATGAACAAGTGCATCAACCATGCACCAAACCTGTACAAATAACCTGTCACAACAACCTGTCACAACAACTTGTCAAAAAAACCTATCACAACAACTTATCTCATCAATATTATCAACCAAATCATATCTACTCACTAAGATCAATCACCAAGACAACTCTCATATATGTGCATCAACCAAGCATAACACAACAACTTATAATCATCACCAAGATCAATATGTGCTTCTAATAATAAAAGTATGCTACATCATCCATAAACCATGTGTTAGAAATACTACTAAGAAGTGCCTACAACCATGTACCAAGTATGAACCTATCATGTATCAAATACTCATCAACTATGACTCATCAAGATCTACCAACATCATCGACTATACACCTCATGTATGTGCCAACACATCAACTACTTGTCTCAACCATGTACCCAACATGTACCTTAACCAAAATACCTCATCAATTTCATCATCCAAATATGATTTGTAACTCTATAATAGACCCGATGTATATGATCACATACCTGTAAACGTTCCTTAACTTTAACAACAAGAGACTAGCATTTTCACCAAACTTTTCTTTAGTCTCACATGACTAGTTTTGGATTAGTCAACAACCCTAGCTTGAAATAATCATAACTATATACCTGTAATGAATAAAGATATGAAAATTATATACAATGTTCTTCAGTGTGTTTTATAAAATTCTTCTAGGTGTCACTACTTGGAACCTCTCAGAAAAGGAGTTATAGAAAAAACGGCACACCTTGCTGAATTCAGGCTTATTCTAGAGAGAGACCTTGTAGAGCATGCTCTCCATGGAATATTTGTTGAATCAGTATGAAAAAGTTAAAAAAAATACTAAAGCCTATACTCTAACCAACACATGTGGTATTACTTAATTTTGATCTGTTATGAATAATTTATGATGTTTTTACCCGAAACACCTGTTTTAGACTAGTTTCAGGACTAGCCACAAACCCTATTTTCCATGGCTTGAAACGGAAAAAATACAACGATCCATAAGATGAATTGTTTATCACAGATACTTGGATATGTTTTTTCAATGGCCTAGCAATTTCACGGTTTGAATTACTCTAGAAAAATAGTTATTCCGAAAATGGTGACATGACCTATAAATAACATACCTTAGAAAACATCATCAAAAGAATTTATCCTCCCTTGAATTCCGACCTTATTTTCTTCACCTTCCCTTTGAAATTTGGCTTAGATATCCTTTGGTTACCTCAGTAACCTATATATATTCAATATGCTCAAGTGTGATGTAAAATGAGATCCTTTCCTCTTATTTATACTCTCCATATTCTAGGTCACTTAACCAATTTCTAGGTCACTTAACCCATTTATAGGTCACTTAACCTATTGTCCGCATTTTTAGGGTTAACCACTTTCCATAATTAGAAAGTTCTCCATTACTTTATCATTTAAATATTCCTCCTTGACTTTGTCACCTCCTTTATCATTTAAATAATCTTCTTTGATTTTGTCACTTCACTTTATTATTTAAATAATCCTTCTTGACTTTGTCACTTTACTTTATCATTTAAATAATAATTTCTTCTTTTGAAGCTCTTTGACTTCTTTGACCTTTTGGGGCTTCAAGCCAACATATGAGGGTCCCTCAACCCGTGGCCATAACTCTCTAAAAGTGAGGAGTTGTGATGTTCCACATACCACAGAAATGGAATGACATGTAATATCCATCTAGAATAGTCTTGAATTAATATATATCAAAACTCATACCATTATTCATAAAAACCTCGGTCCATTACCCAAACTTGGGTTCTCAATATCATGGCCGCAACTCTCTAACCGTGAGGAATCATGTGACGTTCCACATACCACCAGAAATGGAATGACATGTACTACATATAGAATAGTCTTACCTTCAAATATATTAAAACTCATACAATTATACATGGAACAACCTTGGGTCCATTATATTTAAATAATCCTTCTTGACTTTGTCACTTTACTTTATCATTTAAATAATAATTTCTTCTTTTCAAGCTCTTTGACTTCTTTGACCTTTTGGGGCTTCAAGCCAACATATGAGGGTCCTCCAACTTCGTAAGGCCATAACTCTGAAATCATGAGGAGTTATGTGATGTTCCACATACCACCAGAAATGGAATGACATGTAATATCCATCTAGAATAGTCTTGAATTAATATATATCAAAACTCATACCATTATTCATAAAAAAATCTCCGGTCCATTACCCAAACTTGGGTTCTCCAACTTATCATGGCCATAACTCTCTAACCGTGAGGAGTCATGTGACGTTCCACATACCACCAGAAATGGAATGACATGTACTATACATATAGAATAGTCTTACCTTCAAATATATTAAAACTCATACAATTATACATGGAACAACCTTGGGTCCATTACCCAAACCTTTGTGCTACCAAAATTCGCTACCAGTCTTTCTCCAAGGGTTGAAATCAATCACTAAGGGTTGACATCAATCTACAATATCACTCTCCAATAGTTGACATCAATGACAAGCAACAATCCATACCAACTATCCATCAACCTAAGCCAACAGTCTCACAATCTCCCCCTTTAGCATTGATGAAAACACCAACATTGATGGTAACACTTAGTCATGATAACATTCATGTGTATACTCTTTATCAATGTTTCTATATCTCCCCCTTTGACATCAATGGAAAAGTGTATCTCCCTTTGGGGTTGCTCCCCTGACTAAAATCTCCTTGGGGTTTCTCCCCTGTCTACGTGCCTTTGATTTTTCTTTGTGTTTATAATCCTCTGATTACTCTATTTCCCTTCATATGAATAATATCTCCCCATTTGAAAAAGGGTATCATGCTGAAGTCATATTGCTCATTCTTTCCTTGTGACGGTCGCTCCCCTTGGAAACATGCCTCTATGCTCTCTCTCCAAGCATTTACCTTTGCATCTGATAAATCTCACCCCCTTTATCCTATTTATGGTGGTTCCTCGTGTTCATCTAAGACATATAAGATAAGCATTCAAAAGAATTCATTTTGGAGTAGAAATTACTCCTAGTCTCTGGCGAAGATACTCAAGGGATTCCCGTGGAAGCAGTTTTGTAAATATTTATGCCACTTGTTCTTTTGTTCCCACATATCCAACTTCGATGTTCTTCTCTGCAACCTGTTCCCATATAAAGTGATACTTGATTGGAATGTGCTTCATCTTGGAGTGCATCACCGGGTTTTTTGAGATACCGATGGCGCTTGTATTATCACATTAGATTGGAATGGTCTCATCATACTCAAAATGTATATCTGTCAAAGTTTATTTTGTCCAAAGAACCCATGTACAACATGTTGTTGCTACAATATACACTGCTTCGGTTGTAGATAGAGATACTGATGATTGTTTCTTACTTAGCCATGATACCAAACACTCACCCAAGTAGAACATTGCTCCACTGTTTCTTCGTCTGTCATCAATACAACATGCCCAATCTGCATCTATATAGGCAATAAGAGATAGATACTTTCCTTTTGAATACCATAATCCAAACTCTTATGTTCCTTTGAGATATATGAAAATTCTCTTTATTGCTAATACATGTGATTCCTTTGGTGCTTCTTGAAATCGTTCCACCTATCCAAATATCTGCATTACATCTGGTCTGGATGTTGTCACATATAGTAGGCTGCCAATCATTGACCTGTATTTCCTCTATTTTGTAGACTTTGAATCATCATCTTTGTTTAACTTGAAACTGTTTTGCATGGGAGTGATAACTGGTTTGCAATCTTCCATTTCAAACCTCTTTATCATTTCTCTAATATACTTGGTTTGAGAAATAAAAATTCTTTGGTTGCTTTGATGTATCTTAAGTCCCAAAAAGAAGGATAGTTCTCCAAGTAATGAAATTTCAAATTCATTATGCATATCCTTTGCAAATTTCTGGCTTAAAATGTCATCATCACTACCAAAAATAATATCATCAACATAAATTTCAATTAATAAAATATTACCTTGAGTTACCTTGATGTAGAGGTTGTTGTATGTGCTTCCTTTCCATAGTTCGTAGGGAGTTTTTCCATTGTTGTTTATGAGCATTACTCTGTTTTGAATGTGAACTGATGTATGCATTGCATGTGTCCAAAACATATCTGTCAATTTGGAATCCATTAGCATTGTTTGAGCCCTTTCCTGTGTAATTATCATCCACTATGATAATGTTCCTTTGTCTCTAAACCACTCTCTGAACCAATCTATGAATCCATGATCTTGTCCACTATAATATATCGGTCCAAACCTGCTAAGTGTTCTTACGAATCCATATCTGTCCATACTGTCCAAGACTCTACTTGCGCAGATTTCCATAATGCTAACCCATTTATCACTACACTATCATGAAGTCTTGATTAATCTATCAAACTGTACTTCTGCTAATTGATTGCTTTGAATATGTCTTCTCAAACTCTGCAAGCCGGTCGAAGGATGGTTCTTTGGTCTGTCATAGCTATTGCATAGACTCCCCCTGTCTAATATTCATATTACTTGGGAGTATCTAAGTCGGATGGCTCAGAACAATTCCTGCTCTGATGTGTATTCATCATCATCTTCATTGGTAGATTCATTATCTCTCTGAGCTCTTACTTCTTTCTTTCTATCTGTGGATTCATCTTTCACTACAATTCCTTAAAGTACAATCTCTTAAACATGTTCCTTATTTACCTATCCTTCCTTTCTTTCAGTTATTTTCCAAACCTTTATGTATCTGACATCTTTCTTTTTCCTGTAGAATTTTATTCATCTCGTTTTATTGCCAATCTTGCGATCTATGGTACCTGATATTTTTTCACCTGTTCTTCCTGTTTTCTTATCCATACTTTCTTATATCTGATATCAGTGTTCTCTTTCATGGAAGTATCGATCATACTTCTACGATCACTGGCTATGTGTCCATAGTTATGAAATTTGTAACACTCAATTTTACGTGCAACCAGATAGGCACTTCTTGCTTGAACATTTATTTTATAATCCCTACAATCCGCAACCTTATGTCCAAAGTTAGTACAATTAAAACAATGACCATAAAATAAATTTGCATACCCGGTAGTGAATGATATTCTTTGTGGCATAGTCCTTCTGAAATTTTTCCTTGAATGATCATGATCATGATTGAAGCTTCTTTGTGTCTTGAACATGGATGGTATTCTTGAAGATGCATCTTCAATAGTTTTCTTAGATTCTGGTTAGCCATGATTCCTTCCTTTGAGTACTTCTGCATAACTCTTTCTATTTTCTTCATTTTTATTTTCTAGCAACCTAGAGTGCTTCTCTTCATTCTCTATAACTAATGTGGATGTTTCTGTCTCTTCAACGTTCTTGTTGATCTTGACGATTTTACTTCTCAAAATGACAACTTATTCTTCAAGATTCTCAACCTCTTCTTATTTCTTCATTATCTGAGACTTCATGACCTCTTATGTTTTCTTTGCTTCTTCAAGTTGGATTTTCAATGTAATTATTTATTCTTCCAGTCTTCTCTCTTCTTGACCAAACTCTTCCTCAAGTTGGTTTAATTCATTGGTTCTTTACTTGAGATGAGCCATCAATATCATTTCTCTCTTTTCTGCTTCTTCCTTTTGTGCTGCTATGTTGGCTTCTAAAATTTTCTTTTGATATTCTAGACTTTCTTCAATTCTTCTGGCCTCTTCTAGTTGAGATCTTAAATTCTTGATGACATGTTGATCCTTTTCGGAACATTCAACACTTTCCTTTTGGTTCATCAATTCTTTCTTGGATGACTTGTTTTCTTCTCTTTCTTTCTTTAGATATTTAATTGCACTGATCAAGTTTTCTCTATAATCAACTTCTGCTTCTTCATACTCTTCCTCTTTTGAGTATGTCTGACATGACGAACATATTTATTCTTGTTCTGTATCTTCATCTTCTTTGGCATTTTCTGAATATGCGATGGGTGAAGAATATATGTCATGTAACTTATCCCAAAGTTCTTTTGTTGATGAACATTTACCAACCTTTTCTCTTACCGGATTATGTAATCCTTCCCAGATGAAATCCATTGCTATTTTTTTATTCTTCCTCAATTCCTTCTTGGCAGTAGTCTTTTCCTTTTTTGAACTATCATATCCTGTAACCAATGATATCCAAATATAATTTCCATGTTCCTATAAAAATATTTCTGTCCTTATGCTCCACACCTCATACTTAAAATCATTCTAACCATTAAACATCGGTACTCCATTCTCAAAATAATCCATAATCTCCTTCCAATGGTTACACTGTTTCCTGAAGGAACCAACTCTGATACCAATTGTTGGATTACTGAGAGGAGGGTGAATAAGTAATAGAGAAATTTAATCATTTTTAACCATATAATCCAATTGTTATATCAATGTATCATTATCATCCAATAACTGCAGAGTAAATAAGAAATGAACAAATTAACAATCATACACATACACAGTACACCAATGTTTTACGTGGAAACCCAAACTGGGAGAAAACCACAGAATGCGTTTTCCTATATGTCTTGAAGAATTACATTCATTGGAAGCACCAACTTCTTCTTTTTTCCAACTACAGCTAGAAGGAGGCTCCAACCCCTTAGTTTCTCAGGCTACAACCTAAGGGAAGCTCCAACTCCCCAATTCTATGGCTACAACCAGGAGGATGTTACAACCCCCTATGTTCTCCGACTACAACTAAAAGGTGGCTACAAGTGCCTATCCTTGCCTCGTCCAACCTACCTGATGTATAAGTATAATTATAGAACCATTTCCACACTATCATTGTGAGATATACTGTTGTAAACCTATACCAATCAACCTACACCAAATAACCTATACCAATAACCTGAACCATGCATCAACCACTCATCAACCTGTACCTCAACTTATAATCAACCTGTTCCATAAAAACGTGCATCAACCATGCACCAACCTGTACCAAACAACCTGTAATCAACCTGTTCCATAAATAAGTGCATCAACCATGCAACAACCTGTGCCTCAACCTGTACCATGAACAAGTGCATCAACCATGCACCAAACCTGTACAAATAACCTGTAACAACAACATGTCACAACAACTTGTCCAAACAAACTATCGCAACAACCTGTCTCATCAATCTTATCAACCAAATCAGATTTACTCACCAAGATCAATCACCAAGACAACTCTCAAATATGTGCATCAACCAAGCATAACACAACAACTCATAATCATCACCAAGATCAATATGTGCTTATAATAATACAAGTATGATACATCATCCATAAACCATGTGTCAAAAGTACTACTAAAAAGTGCCTCCAACCATGTACCAAGTATGTGCCTATAATGTATCAACTACTCATCAACTATGACTCATCAAGATGTACCAACATCATCAACTATACACCTCATGTATGTGGCAACTCATCTACTACTTGTCTCAACCATGTACCCAACATGTACCTTAAACAAAATCCCTCATCAATTGCATCATCCAAATATGATTTGTAACTTTGTAATAGACCTGGTGTATATGATCACATACCTACAAACCTTCCTTAACTTTAACAACAAGAGACTAGCATTTTCCTCAAACTTTTCTTTAGTCTCACATTACTAGTTTTGGATTAGTCAACAACTCTAACTTGAAATAATCATAACTATGTACCTGTAATGAATAAATATCTGAAACTGATACACAATGTTCTTCACTATCATTTATGAAATTCCTCTAGGTTTCACTACTTCTAACTTCTCATAAAAGGATTTATAGAAAAAATGGCATGCCTTGCTGAATTCTAGTTTATTCTAGAGAGCGACCTTGTAGAGCATGCCCCGCACAGAATATTTGTTGAATAAATATGAAAATTTTACACAACACACTAAATAATGTACTATAACCACCACATTTTGTCTTACATAATTTGGATCTGTTATGAAGAAGTTATGACGTTTTTACCCGAAACAACTGTTTTAGACTAGTTTCGGGACTAGCCACAAGCCCTATTTTCCACAGTGTGTAACTCCAAAACTACAACGCCCCACAAGATGAATGTTTTACAAACATTATTGGATATGTTTCCTCAATGACCTATCAATTGCATGGTCTGAATCATTCTATAAAAAAATTTATTGCGAAAATGGTGAGATGACCTGTAAATAACATACCTTAGAAAGTATCGTCAAAAGAATTTATCCTCCCTTGAATTCCGACCTTCTTTTCTTCACCTTCCCTTTGAAATTTGGATTATATATCCGTTGGTTACCTTAGTCACCTATATATATTCAATATGCTCAAGTGTGATGTAAAATTATAGAGTCTTGCCTCTTATTTATACTCTCCATTTTCTAGGTCACTTAACCCATTTCTAGGTCACTTAACCTATTTCTAGGTTACTTAACCCATTTCTAGGTCACTTAACCCATTTATAGGTCACTTAACACATTTATAGGTCACTTAACCTATTTTTCTCATTTTTAGGGTTAACCACTTTCCATAATTAGAAATTTATCCATTACTTTATCATTTAAATATTCCTCCTTGACTCTGTCACCTCACTTTATCATTTAAATAATATTCTTTGATTTTGTCACTTAACTTTATTATTTAAATAATCCTTCTTGACTTTGTCACTTTACTTTATCATTTAAATAATAATTTCTTCTTTTCAAGATCTTTGACTTCTTTGACCTTTTGGGGCTTCAAGCCAACACATGAGGGTCCTCCAGCTTCGTAAGGCCATAACTCTCAAACCGTGAGGAGTTATGTGACGTTCCACATACCACCAT
>SNQJ01S0181664.1:0-19380 GCA_010110895.2 Picea sitchensis
AAGGCCAGTGAGTGAAGCAGGCAGTCACTTCGTTTCTTGCCACGATGGAAGAAGCTGTTCGGTTCCCGCAGGCGACCTTGACAGGCATCCAGTTTGGCCTTTCATCGTCCAGAGAAATTGTAAGTGGGATGAACGAAATAGAGCCCGAGTCTGTAAACGAGGAAGTGGCACGACCATGATCCCTAACCCACCCCTTACCATCTAAGTCGGGTACGCATGCCTAACCGTAGTTTAGAAAACCAGCGGTCTATACGTGTACAGAGGTTTCGAGGAAGGGGCAGGGTTTGACGAAAGAGGAAGAGTTTAGATACAATTCCACGCAACTTTCAGCATTTGAAAGGCCCGATAACGAGAACATTTCAACGCTAAAATGCATACCAGACACGTCTGAGCGGTTGCACAGGAGCTGGAGACAGCCAGTATGGTTTATTTTGCGACTTGGGCGATGGCTTTATAGTGCCAGATTGTTCCAAAACAAGGCCCTGCGCAAACCTCACCAGGGTCCGTGACCTGCGACATAGAAAGCGCGGTTTTCTTTGATTTTCTAGACATGCAGTACAGAGCTCAGAGCTCTGTGCGTAGATCTGTCTTGATTCTGGTTTGGAGGGGAATTAAGGTTTTAGGGTTTGAATGCCTAGATTGATGTTCTGAAAGAATTGATTACTATTAAAGATGTCTTTCAGAAGTATTCTCCAGGATGTGAGAGATGGTATCGGAAGTGATTCCAGGAGGAGTTTCGATGTGAAGTTTTCATATAGTTTGAGATCTCGGTCGCATAGTGCCGTGCATGACAGCCATTACAGGAATGAGGTTTTCATGCCGCAGAGCTGTTGGGCAAATATGCCACCCGAGCTGCTCAGAGATGTTATTTCGAGGATCGAGGCGAGCGAGGGCAATTACGAAGGAGATTGTCAAGACGCCCCAACTCTTTGGGAAGCTCACTTTCCCCATTTCTCTTAGGCAGGTAAAGTTCCGGCATATTAAATTTAATTTCAAGAAATTTGGAGTTTTAGATTTGTTTTTTTTATATGGAAATCACTTGAAACTCAAACCTCCTCAAGGCAAGTGAAATGAATCCATGAGCCTCGAGCTTGTGCCCATGGGCACCAATGCTACAAAACTCGGCGAGGCCAAAGATTAAGAGTTTGATTCGCACTAGGCACTTTGACTATTCTTTGGGAGCAGAATAGCATATCCTTTTTGTTGTTTGGGTTTTATATAAACTTATAGATGTCCACTGAGTTTTTCATCGGGCAAGCTAGTCAAACTCCCCGAACCATGAAAAACTTACCGAGGGTTAGAGTCTAGAGTGTGACACACAGGCACTTGGGGGTCAGGGGTTGACCTGCGCTGCTCTGTTCGGCTTGTTTCCTGTGCTGACCCGAGTTTGACTCGAGAATACTAGCTGCCTCGACCGAGTTTTGTAATAAGGATATGCACTTCATAGTTAGTTGACTGATAGCCATTTCACACAGAGCTTCATCGGCTGTTTAAAAACGTGTAATAGATTAAAGTTGTTTTTTTCACAGCACACAAGCACAAGAATGCAAGATATAATTTTCTTACAAAAATCTACTTATTCCTTATTGCACCCAGATATTTGTTTACAAATTTTGTTCTAGAATTAGATAGCCGAGGTTAATCCTCCAGCTAAACATAGGCCATCTTAAAATTGTTTTGCTCCCTACCAAATTTTTCGATACTTGTCAACTCGATTCTACCTCAACCTGAAATTCCCAAGCTATTTTTTCTCATAAGCATGTCAAGTGGGTTCATATTTACGTTACTCCCTTTTAGTGTAACACAGGAGTGGAAAGTTGAATGTAGTTGCTGATGCGTCAAGCAGGAGATGTTGCTTGCGACAGTGAAGAATGATATTGTTGGATTCGAGTCCTTGAAGGAGGCATATGAAGAAGCTGTTCGGTTCCCGCAGGCGACCTTGACAGCCATCCAGTTTGGCCTTTCATCGTCCAGAGAAACTGTAAGTGGGATGAACGAAATAGAGAAGAATAATGGGCAATCGGGTCCTTGTTTAAAGTAATTCCGAGGCAAATAATTTATGCTAGCACCGTTAAATGTCATTTTCATACTAATTCAGTGGGAAACCACCTTTGAAGTGTGAATGTAGACAATGTATGTGTATGTAATTCAAGTTAAACAAAATATAGTACTTGTTCTTACTTTTTCTTGTTCGTAGTATTCCTTTAACCAGTTTCCCTTAACAATTCTCTCATGTCTGGTAATGGGTTACGTTGGATTTTGTTTTTCTGGGCATTGAATATTCTCGACAAAAGTTGAGGCAAGTTCGAACAATGATGAAAAGGGTTTAATAAACTTGTTCGAACAATGATGAAAAGGGTTTAATAAACTTGTTCGAACAATTCACGAGCTAAACTGTGTAAATAGGGATGTTCACACCCAAAGGCTAAATAATTAAACATTGGATGAAAAAAGGCTCGTTTGTACATAGAAAGAAAACAGTTAAGTGTCTAGCCTGATCCAGGGTAATTTCCCCCAAAGTAGCATCATGCATTTTAGCTGTAGAGAAGAGAATTGTTAATTCCTTAGTAACTCTAAAAATCGTGGCTGTTGTAACTATTTAAGTTTCCTAGAAATTTAAAATTTTGTACCCCATCTTCATCTTCTAGGTTGTTGCAAAAGGTGAACTTATTTATATCTTTGAGGTGAACTTATTTATATCGAGTGTCGACTTGGAGCTCCCAGAATACCAGATTATAGAAGTGGCAGAAAATATTTGTAATCCGAAGGAGGAGGAGGGTAGGCGCATATATAAGAGGAGAGACTATCGAGAAGTGTCCAAAATGCAGAAAGATTCACTCCGAGGAGGAGGGTAGGCGCATATATAAGAGGAGAGACTATCGAGAAGTGTCCAAAATGCAGAAAGATTCACTCCTTTACAAACAGCTTTCCTAGACAAGCTAAGTTTCCTTAAGCAAACTTAAATTCACATATTTTACATGACTTATTGTAAGTTGAGATGCATGTTTGTGTTATATTACTTAAGCAAAAACACAGACATAAGACTACACAGAAAACAATACTAGAAAAAACATTATGAATATACAGAAATTGTATACTGAAAATGTTATATTAAGTTGAATTTAATTTAGAGATTTTGAACATAAAGAACCAGAAAAAGGGGAGATGAAAAAGGGGAGATGCAAGCAGAGGCATCAAACCTGCAAATGATGGAAAGATTGATGATTGGGTGCCAACACTCGACTATTCTTGCAATAAATTAAGAGAACTCCTTGTTGCCACTGTCATTGTTTTGTTCAGTTTCTGCAGAAGACATTCAACCACCTTTGAGTGTTCCCAAACATGTAGATCCATATTTATTTGCAATCTTTGGACATAGGTTCAATAAATTCACATTTATTTTGAAGCAGACTTTATCTCCATCTTTGTTGTGACAAAGGTTGACGAAATTTCTAGTAAGTGCTTCAACGTGAGAATGCTTGAAGGCTGAGTAAGACGAGGGAGGTCAGGAAGGAGGATGAGACTCAGAGATAAGACTGATAGGCCAAGTCCCATTAATTGATCATAACGATATCGTGGAAATGACGGACCTAGATAGATAGGAACGGGTACTTGTCCATCAAGTGGTAAAGTGATGAACTATCTCCATCTTTGTTGTGACAAAGGTTGACGAAATTTCTAGTAAGTGCTTCAACGTGAGAATGCTTGAAGGCTGAGTAAGATGAGGGAGGTCAGGAAGGAGGACGAGACTCAGAGATAAGACTGATAGGCCAAGTCCCATTAATTGATCATAACGATATCGTGGAAATGATGGACCTAGATAGATAGGAACGGGTACTTGTCCATCAAGTGGTAAAGTGATGAACGGTAATTATCGGGGAGGCATGCCTTTTTCCTTATTTCTTTGGGCCTTTCTGTCTCTTGGTATCTGTTGGACCTGGTGGACTTGTTTGGCAAAAGGCTTCCAGTGACTGTTCACTGGCTTCTGACCAATGGTGACTGACTTCTTTCTGTTGACTGTCTTCAACCACCTTTGAGTGTTCCCAAACATGTAGATCCATATTTATTTGCAATCTTTGGACATAGGTTCAATAAATTCACATTTATTTTGAAGCAGACTTTATCTCCATCCTTGTTCTGACAAAGGTTGATGAAATGCGTTTTTGTCTTTGCAGGTTTACTCTTGTTTTCCTAGTGCGAGGCCATGTCTGTGGGAGAAAGCTTCTCGGTAGATGGTCTCCTCGTTCCAGGACTGATCGTAGAAAGGTCAGAGTCGTCCATTCCCCTGATCTTTCTGTACAGAAGACCCCACAATGATTCGTACAGAAGACCCCACGATGATTTGAAAGTTGCTATGAAAAAAATATAAATATACATCGTATATTATTTCTTTCTGTAACTTTGGATACTTTAAATTCATAAAAAAAAATTAATAATAAGAAATGAATATTTTGGTTTGAATTGGTTTCGATAGACTGTTTTATTAAATCAATGGTTATTTCCGTGTTATTGTAATTCATTAAATGAAAAATATGGGTTCAAAGCGTAGTAGTGATAGTAAGCGCTGGGTTATAGTAGTGGCAGTTTGACTGGGTTCAAAGTCAAACTATTTAATGATGATGGTTTGCTATTAATTTTATTTTATTTATAAATATTTGCAATTATGTATAAATATATGTAACACAAAGATTTTGTCTTCCATAAATATTGTTATAAAAACAAATCATTAAATTTTATTAGATTCATAAATATTGTGATAAAAACAAATCATTAAATTTTATTAGGTTTGTAATAAACAAGAATAAATATACAATTATGATGAAGATAAATAATAATGAATTAAAATAAAGTTGTAAATCTCCTTCTTAGAAATCATACCTGAAATCTTAACCTTTATGAAAATTAATTTTAATAATAAAAAAAATTAAATTAAAATGACTGAATGACAATGGTAAATAAATGCGTGAATGACAATAAAAAATAGGTAACCATAATTTCAAGTGATTAAAATGAAGTTTATCCAGGTTTAAACAATTAAGTAAAGTTCAAAATTTTAATTAAAAGCTTTATAAAGTAATTAAAGTATTCCAGATAAGCATTGTTTAAACATTAAGTAAAACTTAAAATTTTAATTAAAAGCTTTATAAAGTAATTAAAGCATTCCAAATAAGCATTGGAACAAGCTTAAAGTAATTAAAGCATTCCAAATAAGCATTGGAACAAGCGAAGGCTGCACTAACACTTTAAATCTACAAGCCAATAAAATGTTAACAAATATATATATATATATATTTTAAAATAAATAAATATAAATGTTATAAGTTAAACATTACACTTTTTGAAAAATTAAAAAGTCAACCTAATTATACTTTTTGAAAAATTAAAAAGTCAAACCTAAACTAATATGAGTTCAACGATGAACTCATTAACAAATATATGTTAACAAATATATGTTAATAAATATATATATATATATAAATATATGTTAATAAATATATATATATATATATATATATTTTAAAATAAATAAATATAAATGTCATAAGTTAAACATTACACTTTTTGAAAAATTAAAAAGTCAAACCTAAACTAATATGAGTTCAACGATGAACTCATCGCTATAGTGCCATCGCTATAGTGCCTGGGCCTTCGGCAGGGACTAATAAGAGAGAAAGTAGACATGATGTACCCTACATCTAAATCAATATGGCTATAAGTAATATAACAACAATGAATGTGGATTAAGACCCTGACATAATCTCCTCATCCATAAATGGTAGGTTGATAGGAAGTAATCCTTGAACATTTATTTTACAATTTCGCAATTCTAAACCATGTATTATTTATTTTACAATTTCGCAATTTGAAATCGCAATTCTAAACCATGTATTATTTATTTTACAATTTTGCAATTTGAAACCATGTATTGAAAAATAAATTCCAAAATAAATTCCATTGGTCACTTGTGTTTGGATTGTACTACTATGTAATGTTGGAATTAAAAAAAAAAAACTCAACTAAATCTTAGATTCATGTGTTTATATAAAACTAATATAAATGTTCATGTGTTTATATAAAACTAATATGAATGTTAATTGTCTAAAGAATTCACCTATTCCTCTATATCATGATAACCTTCCAACTTGAAAACATGTAACAATGATCATTCCCTAACAATGACCATTTCCTCTTCTTAAGATCATTCCACCATGTGAAATTCCATGTGCATTTTCCATTTTTGCTCAACCACAAAATTGGTTAATATATTTATATTTCAAGAGTTGTATGAGCAAAAGGAGAATGGTATTTTCCACTACCATCCCAATAAAAAAAAGATATGAACTCAAAGACTTACATAACACTAGTCAAAATTTGTGCACGATGGAAATTAATTAATTACATGAGATTTGGAAGACTTACATAACACTAGTCAAAATTTGATAAAAAAAAGATATGAACTCAAAGACTTACATAACACTAGTCAAAATTTGTGCAGGATGGAAATTAATTAATTACATGAGATTTGGAAGACTTACATAACACTAGTCAAAATTTGTGTAGGATGGAAATTAATTAATTACATGAGATTTGGATTTATTTATAAATGCACAATTACATTCATTCCCATGTGGCTTGTTTGTAGCTCTTTTGTTGTACAGGTGAAATTGTTGGAAGAACCCCAACCACTTGTAATGTTTCATTTGTTTCATTTTGGTTTGACTTTCTAAATACTATAGGGGTTGGTTATGTTTCACTTGTTTCATTTTGGTTTGACTTTCTAAATATTATAGGGGTTGGTGATTAGTGTGTATGATGATCTTCTTTTTTAGGATTTTTTTCTTCCACTTATTCACCACTTGCACAATTCCATAGAGTTCTTTATCATATATATGGTATTATTTATAAAAATAAATCTTTTAAATTAAATATAAAAATATTTCATTTATATTTTTTAATTATTAATATTAAAAAAATAAAAAAAATATATGTATTACAATACAAATGTTTTAAATAATATTATGAAAATAAATTATTTCTAAATTAATATAATTTTTTTTATTTAAATCTCACTAAAATCCACTAACAACTAAATATATTATCTAAAAAGATAATCAATTTAAAAACTTTACCCACAACCTTTTACTTATAATTCATACTATTCAATCATTTTCGCTAACTCACAAAATTTGATTTGATTCATATATAAATTATAATTTTTACTTTTATATAAATATAATGAAAAATATAAACTAACTCACCAAACTTGATTATGTTTATATGTAAATTATAATCTTTGATTTTTTTTACTTTTATATAATTATAATAAAAATATATATATTAATTTTATAACTTTTATATAATTATAATGAAAAATATTTTCATTATTCTTTACTTTTATATAATTATAATAAAATTAATAAAAAATATATTAATTATAATGAAAATGTAAAAAATATATTCATTATACTATTCCTTTATAATGTTTTATGAATTATAATTGTTATAGTACATTTTTATGATAATTTTTTTTTAAGAGAAGTCTTATTAAATACTTTCATAAATATCTTAATTTATATACTCTAACACTAATAAATATTTGAATTTATATACTCTAACAATAATTATGGAAGTATGAATAACTTATTATATAATAATTTAAATTATAATAATATATTTTAATTTATATACTCTAACCATATTTATGGAATTATAAATAATTTATAATATAATAATTTAAACTATGATAATATAGTGGGAGTTATACATATTTTTAAAGTGTTAGTTGTTTATCTATTTATGAGTAAATAACTCTAAGTCATTTTGAATATTTTTATAAATTTATGTTAAAATATTTTATATTTGTATATTAAAGGCTCATAAAATTAGCTTATATTTATACATTTTAAAATAAATTTCCATTTTTAAAATTATCCCAATCCAAGACTAAGTAAGTCAATTTTATAATAATAAAAATATAATTGAAAATTTGTTTTCAATAACATTAAACTAATATAAAATCAATAGTAGGCCATATTTCAGAATAGCATAACCAGGAAGCAATCTCAATATTGTCTATTTATCAAAATGATTCTATAAACAGAGAGATGAGTATTTGCAGTATTAACTTGTTGGACTGATACTGTCATCAAATCCAAAATGGAATCATATCAGAGACTAACATTCTAGGTGGCCTTTTGGTGAAATTGTAACTGTCAAAAGTGTCACTTTTTCTTATGATGATCCAACTACAATTTATGAAATTTATGGTGTAAAGTAGAAATGACAGATGGTTGATCAAACAAAAGTATATAATTGTAGGTGAGATTACTAACAATGAATTTTGATTTTATTAGATTACAGTAAGTAAAGGAGGGGATATTTGGGCGTTGATTATTAAATTAACAACAATCTACATAAGTAAGAGTTGAGCTCTTTTGCAGTTTCTATTGCTTTCTCTGGTGAGATTTCAGACCTCTCTAGTCCCTGCTCTGATGTATGAGATCGTTTTGTAGATTGTACTGACCATGTTATGTGCATCCAGGAAATGATATTTTTATTGCTTGTTTTGTTGGGGCTCCTTTCAATGCTCCCAAGATGCACACAGTTCCTGAGGGATCAATGTTAATGCTACGTTCTCTGGTGGTAATGGCGAGACTAGTACAATGGGTAATTGTGGCTCCATTTCACAATAATGGGTTCCAATAACTACTTTTGTTTGTTTTCCGAGTTTCGATGTGATTTTGATTTGTTAGTTTCTTTGTTTTAGGTGATTCTTGCAGTTACGACAATCTGTATAGAGAGATCTACGGTACCAAGACCACGACTCTAAGCACTGCATTATTCAATAAAGGTTTCAGTTGCAGAGATTTCTATGAAATCTAGTGCAACGATGACCCGAAATGTTTCCTTCCCGGCTCTATCGTTGTCATTGCTACCAACTTTTGCTCGCCCAACAATGTGCTTCCCTATGATGAGCGTGGATGGTGCAATCCTCCCCTGGATCACTTGGATCTCTCTGTTCCTGCTTTCCAGTACATTTCCAAGTATAGGGCAGGCATTGTCCCAGTTCAATACAAAAGCTTTTGTGGTTTTATCTCTCTCTATTAGATTCAACATTGTTTTGAGTTTCATGATATCGGTTTTGAATTATTATCAGTTTCTTGATTCAGGGTGCACTGTCAAAGAAAGGGAGGAATTCAGTTCACCATGAATGGTCACTCATACTTCAATTTGGTTCTCATCACTAACGAACATTGGCGGAGCAGGGGACATCGAGACTGTTTTTGTCAAGGGCTCCAGTACTGGCTGGCAGCGAATGTCCCGGAATTGGGGCCAAAATTGGCTGAAAAAGAGTTGCCTTGATGGGTAGAGCCTTTCCTTCAGGGAGACCACCAACGATGGGAAAACCATTACTTCCTACCATGTCTGTCCCAACAACTATCAATTTGGCTAGACTTTTTCCGTGGAGCAGATGCACTGATTTCAGGGTTTTGTTGATCTCCTCATTAACCTTCGTGCATGCATTTTTCAGGGTTTTGTTTATCTCCTCATTACCATTCATGCATGCGTTTGCATTTTTCTTTCTAGATTTATCAAGGATTTTGTCCTTTTGGGATTCTAGCCTTCCACCATATGCCATTTTTGTATTGTTGTTATTGCATGTTGGAGCTATCTTCGAATCTTGAACATATTCAATGGGTACGTTTCATTTTCAATGAAATTTTATGTTTTTGTGAAATACACGTGATTTTATTATAATTCACGCCAACAACTAGTATCAATCAATCTTTAATTCAGTGAAATTGCGTCACATGGATAATGTAAATGAAAAAATATTTCAATAACAAGTGAATGAGTAAATAAGAAGCTATTTCATGGGAACCTCCAATTACAACATATCCAAATGCTTAATATGAGATGACTCCAATTACAACATATCCAAATGCATAATATGAGATGACTATTAAAATGGATTTTATTGATTTATAAACAAGTACGACATTGGCATGCGTTATACCTGCCGCACAAATTCTGCAAGATGGGCCCCCAACTTTTGACAGTATACATAAAAAGACAAGAAATAATTATTACAATAACATTGGGGGAAGTGAAGGCATCAATAAGACTTCAAAGTCTTTGGCCAATAAGATATCAGATAAATGATATTTAAAATTTAAAAGAAATCATTATTTTTTAAAACTTTAGAAAAAGGGGTGTATATTTTATGGTCAATCATGAACTAATAGAAAGTCAAGCCTAACTCAAAGCTATATACCATGCCTATTGGCATGTATAATAAAAGAGAAAGTAGGCATGATGTACCCTAACTGTAAGTCAATATGGCTATAAGTATAATAACAATAATAAATAATATGATATGAATATTAAAATGAATTTCTTGATTGATAAATAAGAGAGAAAGTAGACATGATGTACCCTACATCTAAGTCAATATGGCTATAAGTAATATAACAATAATAAATAATATGAGATAACTATTAAAATGGATTTCCTTGATTTATAAATAAGAGATAAAGTATAAGTAATATAACAATAATAAATAATATGAGATGACTATTAAAATGGATTTCCTTGATTTATAAATAAGAGAGAAAGTACACATGATGTACCCTACATCTAAATCAATATAGCTAAAAGTAATATATCAATAATGAATGTGGATTAAAACCCTAACATAATCTCTCAATCCATAAATGGTAGGTTGATAAGACGTAATCCTTGAGCATTTATTTTACAATTTCACAATTCTAAACCATGTATTATTTATTTTACAATTTCGCAATTCGAAACCATGTATTGAAAAACAAATTCCATTGGTCGCTTGTGTTTGGATTGTACTACTATGTAATGTTGGAATTAAAAAAAAAAAAAAAAAACTCAACTAAATTCTAGATTCATGTGTTTATATAAAACTAATATGGATGTTAATTGTCTGAAGAATTCACCTATCCCACTATATCGTGATAACCTTCGACATATAGTGATAACCTTCCAACTTGAAAGCATGTAACAATGAGAATTCCCTAACAATGACCATTTCCTCTTCTTAAGATCATTCCACCATGTGAAATTCCATGTGCTTTTTCCATTTTTACTCAACCACACAATTGGTTAATATATTTATATTTCAAGAGTTGTATGAAAAAAAGGAGAATGGTATTTTCCACTACCATCCCAATAAAAAAAGGATATGAACTCAAATACTTACATAACACTATTCAAAATTTGTGTGTGATGGAAATTAATTAATTACATGAGATTTGGATTTATGTATAAATGCACAATTACATCCATTCCCATCTAGCTTGTTTGCAGCTCCTTTGTTGTACCTAATTGGGAGGTGAAATTGTTGAAAAAACCCCAACCACTTGTAATGTCTGCATTTTGGTTTGACTTTCTAAGTACTATAAGGGTTGGTGATTAGTATGTATGATGGTCTCCTTTCCTAAAACTTTTTTCTTCCACTTATTCACCACTTACACAATTCCATAGAGCTCTTTATCATACATGAGTATTAAGTATAAAAATAAAGTTTTTAAATTAAATATAAAAATACTTCATTTATATTTTTTAATTATTAATAATAAAAAATAAAAATAAAAACCGAAAAATAAATATTTATTACAATACAAATTTCTTGAATAATATTATGAAACTAAATTATTTCTAAATTAATATAAATCCTTTTATTTAAATCTTACTAAAATCTACTAACAACTAAATATACTATCTAAAAAGATAATCAATTTAAAGACTTTACCGGCACTCTTTTACTTATAATTCATACTATTCAATCAGTCTAACTAACTCACAAAAATTTGATTTCATTTATATATAAATGATAATTTTTACATTTATATAAATATAATGAAAAACATAAACTATCTCACCAAACTTGATTTGATTTTGATTTGATTTCGTTTATATGTAAATTATAATTTTTAAATTTTTTAGTTTTATATAATTATAATAAAAAATATAAAAATATATTTATTATTTTTTACATTTATATAATTATAATAAAAAATATAAAAAATATTTTTATTATTCTTTATTTTTATATAATTATAATTAAAATTATTAAAATTATATTCATTATAATTATAATAAAAATATAAAAAATTAACTTTTTGTAAATTATAATTGTTATAGTATTTTTTTATAATGAATTTTTTTTAAGAGAAATCTTATTAAATACTTTCATAAATATCTTAATTTATATACTCTAACATTAATAAATATTTTAATTTATATACTCTTACAAGAATGAAAATATAAAAAATGTAATTTTTTGTAAATTATAATTGTTATATTATTTTGTTATGATGAATTTTTTTTTAAGAAAATTCTGATTTAATACTTTCATAAATATCTTAATTTATATACTCTAACATTAATAAATATTTTAATTTATATACTTTAACTAGAATTATGGAAGTATGAATAATTTATTATATAATAATTTAACCTATAATAATATATTTTAATTTATATACTCTAATCACATTTATGAAATTATGAATAATTTATAATATAATAATTTAAACTATAATAACATAGTGGGAGTTATACATATTTTTAAAGTGTTAGTTGTTTATAAATAACTCTAAGTTATTTTAATATTTTTATAAAATTATGTACAAATATTTTATATTTTGTATATTAATGACTCATAAAATTAACTTATATTTATACATTTTAAAATAAATTTTCATCCTTAAAATTACCCCAATCTAAGACTACGTAAATCAATTTTATAATAATAAAAATATAATTGAAAATTTGGTTTCAATAAAATTAAACTAACATAAAAGCAATAACATACCATATTTCAGAATAGCATAACCAGGAAGCAATCTCAATATTTGTCTAGTTATCAAAATGATTCTATAAACTGAGAGATGAGGATTTGCAGTCTTAATTTGCTGGATTGATACTATCATCAAATCCAAAATGGGATCATATCAGAGGCTAACATTCTAGGTGGCCTTCTGGTGAAACTGTAGCTATCAAAAGTGTTACTTTTTCTTCTGTTGATCCGACTACAATTTATGCAATTTATGGTGTAAAGTAGAAATGACAGATTGTTGATCAAATAGAAGTATATGGTTGTAGGTGAGATTACTAACAATGAATTTTGATTTTATTAGATTATAGTAAGAATGGGGATATTTGGGCGTTGATTATTAAATTAACAACAGTCTACATAAGTAAGAGTTGATCTCTGTTGCAGTTTCTATTGCTTTCTCTAGTGAGATTTTGGACCCCTCTCGTCCCTTCTCTGATGTATGAGATCATTTTGTAGACTTTACTGACCATGTTATGTGCATCCAAGAAATTAAGTTTATTGCTTGTTTCGTTGGGGCTCCTTCCAATGCTCCAAGCTGCACACGATTCCTGATAGATCAATGCTAATGCTACGTTCTCTGGTGCTAATGGAGAGACCGGTACAAAGGGTAACTATGGCTCCATTTCACAATAATGGGCCACAAGAGATTCTTTTGTTTATTTTCCTAGTTCCGATGTGATTTTGATTCGTTGGTTTCTTTGTTTCAGGTGATGCTTACGATTACGACAATCTATATAGCTAGATCTATGGTACCAAGGCAACAACTCTAAGCACTGCAATGTTCAACAAAGGTTTCAGCTGCGAAGCTTGCTATGAAATCCAGTGCAACGATGACCCAAAATGTTTCCTTCCCGGCTCTATCGTTGTCACTGCTAACAACTTATGCCTGTCCAACAATGCGCATCCCTATGATGAGGGCAGATGGTGAATTCCTCCCATGCAACACTTTGATCTCTCAACGCCTACTTTCTAACACATTGCCAAGTACAGGGCGGGCATCGTCCCAGTTCAATACAAAAGGTTTTGTGGTTTTAGCTCTCTCTACTAGATTCAACGTTGTTTTAAGTTTCATGATATCCGTTTTGAATTAGTGCCAGTTTCTTGATTCAGGGTGCACTATCAAAGAAAGGGAGGAATTCAGTTCACCATGAATGGTCACTCATACTTCAATCTGGTTCTCATCACTAACGAACATTGGTGGAGCAGGGGACATCAAGACTATTTCTGTCAAGGGCTCCAGTACTGGCTAGCAGCTAATGTCCTGAAATTAGGGCCAAAATTGGTTGAGCAAGAGTTTCCTTGATGGGCAGAGCCTTTCCTTTAGGGTGACCACCAACGATGGGAAAACCGTTACTTCCTACAGTGTATTTCCCAACAACTGTCAATTTGGCCAGACTTTTTCCGGGGAGAAGATGCACTGATTTTGGGGTTGTGTTTATCTCCTCATTAACCTTCGTGCATGCATTGTTTGAGGTTTTATTTATCTCCACATTACCCTTCATGCATGCGTTTGTGTTTTTCTTTCTAGATTTAGCAAGGATTTTGTCCTTTTGGGATTCTAGCCTTCCGCCATATGCCATTTCTGTATTGCTGTTATTGCATGCTAGAGCTATCTTCGAATCTTGAAGATATTCAATGGGTACGTTTCATTTTCAATGAAATTTTATGTTTTTGTGAAATACACATGATTTTATTATAAGTCATGCCAACAACTAGTATCAATCAATCATTAATTCAGTAAAATTGTATCACGTGGATAATGTAAATGAAAAAGTATTCCAATTGAATGAGTAAATAAGAAGCTATTTCATGAGAACCTCCAATTACAACATATCCAAATGCATAATATAAGATGACTCCAATTTTAACATATCCAAATGCATAATATGAGATGACTACCAAAATGGATTTCTTTGATTTATAAATAAGAGAGAAAGTAGGCATGATGTACCTTACATGTAAGTCAATATGGCTATAAGTAATATAACAATAATAAATAATATGAGATGACTATTAAAATGAATTTTCTTATTTATAAACAAGAGAGAAAGTAGACATGATGTACCTTACATCTAAGTCAATATGGCTATAAGTAATATAACAATAATAAACAAGTGTTGCATAGCAGCGTAGTCCCTGCCAAGTTGGAATGGGAATAAATGCGACCGAGTACAGACATGTGGGTAGGAAGTTGAAGTACATGTGGTTTCCATGTAGAATATAGTATTCTCGAATTAGTTTTTTCCCGAAATTTATAAAAAATTATTAACATTTAAAAGGTTCTTGGACACAAAAAATTTAGCATTCCCGAAGTAGTTTTCTACATACGTTCGTGAACAAAAACACCAAAAAATAGTAATAACGTCTATTACATAGGTTCGTGGAGAAAAACAAAAAAGAATTAGCATTCCAAATTAGTTTTCTTTAAAACAAGGGCTCGTGGACACAATAGAAATTGAAATTTATCAAATTATAGGTTCCTGGACAACATAAATTATACATATCAAATTTGTAATTTTATAAAGTAGATATTTACTTTTATACATACGAAATATGTACTTTTATGAAGTATGGAGATGAGATTTTGTAGAGAATGCATGAAGCCCCATACTTGCCAGTTTTTGGATCACGTGTTCTCGGGTTGGCGGGCTGAAAATTGGGCTTCTGTTGTTCTGTGCCCTACAAATAGCACCTAGAGTTCTGTGATATACAAATTGACAATCATACTTGCAGACTATTTGAAATTTAAGGGCCTACGTCTGTTACATAGGTTCGTGGACAAAAGCACAAAAAAACTAGCATTCCCGAATTAGTTTTCTTTAAAACAAGGGCTCCTAGACACAAGAAATTGAAATTTATCAAATTATAGGTTCCTAGACAGCATAAATAATACATACCAAATATGTAATTTGATTAAGTAGATATATAGAGCATGCACATAACCCTCATTCCAGGTTCTGGGGTTGGCAGGCTGAAAATTGGGCTTCTATTGCTCTGTGCCCTACAAATAGCACTGAGAGTTCCGTGATATACAGATTGACAATCGGACTTGCGGACTATTTGAATTTTTGGATCACGGGTTCTCGGGCTGAAAATTGGGCTTCTGTTGTTCTGTGCCCTACAAATAGCACCCAGATTTTTGCGATAAACAAATTGACAATCAGGCTTGCAGACTATTTGAAATTTAAGGGCCTACATCTGTTACATAGGTTCGTGGACAAAAGCACAAAAAAAATAGCTTTCCCGAATTAGTTTTCTTTAAAACAAGGGCTCCTTGACATAAGAAATTGAAATTTATCAAATTATACGTCCCTGGACAGCATAAATTATACATACCAAATATGTAATTTGATTAAGTAGATATATAGAGCATGCACAGAACCCTCATTCCGGGTTATGGGGCTAGCAGGCTGAAAATTGGGCTTCTGTTGTTCTGTGCCCTGCAAATAGCACCGAGAGTTCCGCGATATACAAATTGATAATCGGACTTGCGGACTATTTGAATTTTTGGATCGCGGGTTCTCGAGATGGCGGGCTAAAAATTGGGCTTTTGTTGTTCTGTGCCCTACAAATAGCACCCATAGTTCCGCGATATACAAATTGACAATCAAACTTGCAGACTATTTGAAATTTAAGGGCCTACATCTGTTACATAGGTTCGTGGACAAAAGCACAAAAAAACTAGCATTGCCGAAATTTATCAAATTATAGGTTCCTGGACAGCATAAATTATACATACCAAATATGTAATTTGATTAAGTAAATATATAGAGCATGCACAGAACCTTCATTCCGGGTTCTCGGGCTGGCGGGCTGAAAATTGGGCTTCTGTTGTTCTGTGCCCTACAAATAACACCGAGAGTTCTGCGATATACAAATTGACAATTGGACTTGCAGACTATTTGAATTTTAAGGGGTTCATGTCCAAAAAATTTAGCATTCCTAAATTAGTTTTCCTTACATACGTTTTACATACGTTGGTGGACAAAAACACAAAAAAATAGTACTAACGTCTGTTACATAGACTGGTGGACAAAAGTACCAAAAAAATAGCATTCCCGAATTAGTTTTTTTTTAAACAGGGGCTCCTGGACATAAGACATTGAAATCTATCAAATTATAGGTTCATGGACAACATAACTTATACATACCAAATACGTAATTTTATAAAGTAGATATTTACTTTTATACATACAAAATATGTACTTTTATAAAGTATGGGGATGAGATTTTATAGAGCATGCACGAAGCCCTCATTCAATACTTAGGCAGTTTTTGGATTGCGAATTCTCGGGCT
Organism: Picea sitchensis; assembly: GCA_010110895.2. Classification (NCBI taxonomy): domain Eukaryota; kingdom Viridiplantae; phylum Streptophyta; class Pinopsida; order Pinales; family Pinaceae; genus Picea; species Picea sitchensis. Next base: position 17,169 of record SNQJ01S0181664.1, read on the forward strand.
GGTAGGCTGAAAATTGGACCTCTGTTGTTTCATGGCCTACAAAGAGCACCCAAAGTTCCGTGATATACAAATTGACAAGCGGACTTGCAGACTATTTGAATTTTAAGGGCCTCTGTGGCAAGAAGTATGAAGGACAGGTGGTAAAGATGTAAGAAATGACAGGTGTGAGTAGGAAACAAGTAGTGAACACAATTTTATGACATTTATATAAAAATAAAAATAAAACGTGTTACATATTCCTGGAAATTTAAAGAAACATATATATATATGTGTGTGTGTGTGTGTGTGTGTGTGTGTGTGAAATATGATATCTCAAATTTGAGTGAGTGATTTATCTCATATTTAATTTTGAAAATGACCAGGTAGGAGAAAAACACAAAAGAATTAGCATTCTCGAATTAGTTTTATTTAAAACAAAGGCTCCGGGACACAATAGAAATAGAAATTTATCAAATTATAGGTTCCTAGACATCATAAATTATACATATCAAATATGTAATTTTATAAAGTAGATATTTACTTTTATACAAACGAAATATGTACCTTTATAAAGTATGGGGATGAGATTTTCTAGAGCATGCACAGAGCCCCATACTTAGCCAGTTTTTGGATCGTGGGTTCTCGGGCTGGCGGGCTGAAAATTGAGCTTCTATTGTTCTGTGCCCTACAAATAGCACCCAGAGTTCCGCGATATACAAATTGACAATCAGACTTGCGGACTATTTGAATTTTAAGGGCCTACGTCTGTTACATAGGTTCGTGGACAAAAGCACAAAAAAACTAGCATTCCCGAATTAGTTTTATTTAAAACAAGGGCTCCTGGACACAATAAATTGAAATTTATCAAATTATAGGTTCCTGGATAGCATAAATTATACATACCAAATATGTAATTTGATTAACTAGATATATAGAGCATGCACAGAACCCTCATTCCACACTTAGCCAATTTTTGGATCACGAGTTCTCGGGCTGGGGACTTGAAAATTGGGCTTCTGTTGTTTCTTTCCCTACAAATAGCACCGAGAATTGCACGATATACAAATTGACAATCGGACTTGCGGACTATTTGAATTTTAAGGGGCCTGTGTCCAAAAAATTTAGCATTCCCGAATTAGTTTTCTTTACATACATTTTACATACGCTGGTGGACATCTAAAATATTCAAAGCAAAGTCATAAGAGGTTACACTACAATAAGGAGTAGTATATTGTTTGATATGGGATTAAGGTTATATGCTACTTGGACGTACATGACCCTATTATTATAACCTCAACAATAAGATCTTTTCGAAACTACTTAGGGGAAACTTTCATCCTAAACTATTTTTTATTGACTAAAAGTGGTCTTCCTTGAACATAAGGAAATAGATTAACAACACTAGGTAGAAAATTATTTAACACGGTGTGGAACTCTACCCCTTTACTAATCACTATTTAGTAAAAGTGAAAATTTACTTCTTTAAAAATTATCAACAAATTATTTTAGAAACTTTAAATTCAATAATAATCCTAAATATTATAAACTTCTTTTATTAAAAAAATAAAAATAAAAAACTAAATATTCACACATTAAAGAAAAACCCATTCAACTTTTTTCCTCCTATTTAAAACATGTTCATAAGTCAATGACCAAAATTTTCAAACTAATATATCCATAATTTTTTACTTAGTTTGAGTAAAACTTTATTTTGAAAACAATGACCGACCCTTTAGTTTATGGGATTCAATATGAAATTTCCAAACTAATATACTAGTGATACACACTAATGACACTTGGAGTTGAATACAATAAACTAAACACATTGACTCGGAGAGGAAGGTTCTCTAATGGAGATCTGATCTATATAACTACTAGTTAAGTTTTATATGATACTGAATATACTAAATATTTAGTTAAGTTTTATGTGATACTGACTATACTAAATACTTGATTCCAAGATAGTTAAGTTTTATGTGACACTGATTATACTAAATACTTGACTCAGAGAAAGTTATGTGATAAGATATATATATATATATATATATATATAAAATCAAAATTTAAATTTAAAATAAAATTAATTTTTAAATGTACATACCCTACTCCTATGTATTTAGTTTTATATCAACATTTTTATTAATTTAATATAATATTTTTAGAAAAATGAATATATCTTTATTAGATTTTTAAATTCAAAAATATTGAAAAAATCAAACAACTTAAATCTCAT
>SNQJ01S0181664.1:19390-32697 GCA_010110895.2 Picea sitchensis
GGAATAAAATAAGATGGTTAGAGAGGAATGCCATGCATGAAATGTTCACAATAGCTAAGGAAAATACCTTCATACCTGCAACCTTTTTATTTTTTCTCATTAATTGTTAGAGGCCAAGTGTTTTCTATCTTGGGCTATTTCAATAATGTAGACAATAGATTGGTATATTTTTGCACACATTGAAGAGCACTAGAAGTGAAGAGAAATATGAGGGATTGTTGAGTAGAGAAGGAGTGTGCATCCCTTGTGCTGTATGGGGCAGTGAAAGAGAGTGCCATGGATGGTCTTAGTGCTAGAAGGGGGCCTGAAGAGCTTTGTAGTGAGAAGATTGGACTTTCATGAAAGTAATTGGTTGGGTTGGGTGATTTTAGAGCCCCAAAGGAGGTGTCTTTTTGTTGGAATTATCATGGTTTGGCTTTGGGTGGAATCCATAGTTGATTCCTATAGTTGGGTCGAAAATCACCCCTTAGCAAGTGATTTGGTGGACATAGCTTTAATTATAGATAAGTCTTCATGGCTAGCTTCTTTGTGGAATGCTTTTCTATTTTGCTAATGCATTCAGTTTAATGGGTAGTGAAAGCATTCATAAAATCCATTATCATTTCCATTCTTTTTTTATATTTTCATGTGAATTATGTCATGTACTATTGTTAGAGGTTAGATTTGGCCTCATAGAATGTGTATGAGGAAAAAAATCCTTGTGGGTAGCATTGGATGGCCAAGGAACACATATTGGGGATGCTACAAAATGATAGTAGACCAATTTTGATTATTCTGGAGTACCCCATCCCCTCAAAAGGAGTATAGAGGCGGTTGGGAACATGACAGAGTGATATCAAAGATATGGTTTTAACATTAGAGATGTTATGCGTGTGTTGGGGATTTTGTTGCATGGGTGAGAAAAATATCATTTGTTAAGCTAGGTTGTGAGATAAACAAGAGAAAATGGTTAGTTGTGGGGAAAACACAAGAATATTACTATAGCAAGATAAAGAAAAGAAGTATAAAATTTAAACTACAAATTAAACTACAAGCATACCATTCAAATAAAAAGATGGAGGGAAACAACAATACACATATATTAGTCTAATGGAAATGCATGAACATGAGGAACAATACTTGGGTAGTGTAATATTCCTGATATAAAAAGTATGCAGAATAGAAATAAATAGCTAGAAATGGAAGATGAACAACAATATAACCAAAACAACACCACAATAATAACAAAATGATACCAAAATAACACCATAAATAGCAATTTAATCACTGAGAGAAATATTCACTTGCCTCTTCAAGGGGGAAACCTCCAACAGAGCAGAGCTCTATTACAATAATATCCAAGACAAAAGTTCTCATACCCTCGACTCCTATTTATACTAAATATGTTGATCAAAAGAACCATCTAGAGGAAGATCCTTCTAGAAGTGAAAGCTTCTATTAGGTCTTCTTACATTGGACTTATTCTTCCTTATTACTAGGCCTTATTAATATTAAACTTTATTACATCGAAATATATTATTCTTGTTGGAAGATTGGTTGTTTTCATTGATGTCAACCCTAGTCATTCATTTTGGACTGCAAGATTGATGAACGTATTTGGACATGAAGGACAGTGCACATGCAGACACAACACCCATGGATGGATAGTATACATCATTTTGTTTCTGGTGGTAGGTGGCACGTCATGTGGATCCTCATGGTTGAGGAGAAATGAATTTTTGAAGATGACAAAGTGAATTGAAGAAGGAAGTACATGCCGACCCTGAAGATAATTAAAGAAAAGAATTACAAAATAAGAAAGTGTCAAGTCGGCCCTAATGTTAAAAGGAAGTGAGATAAAGGGTATAAATTCATATCATTATACATTCATTTTACACACACAAGTCGAATTTCAGAGGAAATCTGAAGTAAAAAAGGTTGGATTTCAAGGGAGGATGAAGTTTTTTGGTGATGTATTCTAAGGTATGTTATTTACAGATCATCTTACCATTTCCGCTATAACTTTTTTCTAGAATGATTCAGATGGTGCAATTGGTGTGGTATTGATAATACATGTCTAGGTACCTATGGTAAAAATTTCAGCTCTTTATTCACTATAATTTTGGAGATACACTCTGTGGAAGATAGGGTTTTTGACTAGCCCTGAAGCTAGTCATAAACAGGTGTTCCGGGTAAAAAAGTCATAAATTATTCATAGAGAATCCAAATGAAGTGAGACCAATTTCATTGGAAAGAGCATGGTCTGCAGTTTCTTGTGTACAAATTTCAGAATCAAATGTTAAATATTGAGCACGAGGCATTCTATACAAGTTCGCTCTCCTGAATAAACCATAATTGAATAAGGTTCTCTCTGTAACTTCTTTTTGGGGAGGATTCAAGGAGTGAAACTTGGAGTAGTTTTAGAGAATACATTGAGTAATATTATCTATAGGATAGAGTATTCCATGAATTGAAGAATTTCAAAAGTTGAAGAAGTCGCAGGAAGCATTATTAGGTTCTATGTGATGGTTGGTTGATCGTGATAATTTAACGTAAAGTTTTATTCCCTCTCATATATTGTTGGGTGGAAGGAAGGGGCAAGGATGGAGAGGTCAACCATCTCTTGATATTCGAGGATTGTATCTTCCTTTTAGAATTTTAACCCTCCCTTTATATTTGGAAGTTGTAGCTACCTTTGGAAGCCATTACTTCCCTTGAACAATAACTATTGGTTATTTCTCACATATTGTGCATGGTGTATTGGTGTAACTCTACTACTATCATTCATTTCTCATTGGATATAATTGAATATATAATCTGGTTGAAGTATAACTTGATTTTTTTTTTTAAATTGTAATTGATGTTGATTCACCCCCCTCTTAGTTTCAACAATTCTACCTACGTGAGGGGTTGGGTCCCTAACATGTCCTCCCCCTTAAAAACAACCTTGTCCTCAAGGCTTGAGATGTGGAAATTTTTGCAGAATGGTAGTTGGTTCCCAAGTGGCATCTAATCGAGTTGTATCTTTCAATTGGACTAAGATTTCCTTGATGGTTCGCTGACACAGACGATGCTCACACTGGTCCAAAACTACTTGTGGTTGTATCCAAATGGAGCCTTCTTCGTCCAACTCGGGAAGGTTGGTTTGAGTTTGGCACTTAGTTCCAATCACCTTCTTTAAGCAGGAAACATGAAAAATAGGATGGAGCTTATAATGACTGGTTAAAGATAACTGATAGGCCACCTGTCCCACACGCTTGAGAATGATATAAGGACCATAAAATTTGGGCACCAGTTTTCGAAAATGGTCAGCCTTGAGGGAATTTTGCTTGTAAGGTTGCAGTCGAAGAAACACCTAATCCCCTTATGCAAATTGATGTTCAGAGAAACCTTGATCTCCTTGTTGATTCATGCAATTCTGGGCCATGACCAAATTCTCTTTGAGGGTATGGAGAATAGCCTCTCGAACTGTTTGGTCAACCATATGGACCTTAGAGACACCTGGTAATTATGAGAGAATTGAAGGTGGATTTTGTCCATATACCTCTTCAAAAGGAGTCATGCAGGTAGTTGTATGGTATGAAGTGTTGTACCACCATTCACCTAGAGGTAACCATTGAGCCCATTGATTTTTCCTTTCCGAGGAAAAACACCTCAAATATGTTTCCAAACACTTGTTGACAACTTCAGTTTGACCATCAGTCTGGGGATGATAATTTGTGGTGAGATGCTATTGGGTGCCTTGTAGCTTGAACAGTTCTTGCCAAAAATTGTTGGTGAAAGTTGGGTTGCGATCATAAACAATAGAATGTGGCATGCCATGAAGCTTGAACACCTGATCCATGAAAAGTTGAGCCACATTGTGTTGGCATAGGGGCAGACCCAGGGTTCAACACTACAAGAGCGCACCAACAAAACCCTAACTACCAGGCCTTTCGGCAACACCTGCAAAGCAGATGAAGTCTCACCCGAGGTAGAGGCAGGGGTGGTTGCAGGACTCAAGTGTCTGTAACCTAAGTTGGGACACAGATCTGTGATTATGTCGCTTACAGGGCACTTAGCATCGATCATTCATCAATATTCAACCCTTATTATACTTCGCAAATAGCACCAAGCATCGCAACATTCATTTATATCTAAAGTATTTCAACACTTAGCAATAGTAAAAAGATCAGATCCAATAGCTCAGCACTAAGAATCTTCATACAAGTCAGATCTACATTCACACATATCTAAGAAGCACAAAGCATAAGTAGATCTATCTAAATATATCAAATCACTTTAGCAAAAGCGTAGATAAACACATCAAGTCAAAGCACAAAGAATAACACACAAATTTACGTGGTTCACCCCCACCCTGGGGCTACGTCCACCAAATCTTCTTCTTTATTAGCGTCTTCAATCAGTTACAAGCACAGAGCCACCAAACCCTACTGTGCACAGGACAAAATATTTGTGCAGCTCGCTAGATCCTTCTTCCTTGCGTTATAGCACAAAATCCTTCTACAACTTCTTACATTAACTTGCACTTAGCTTCTGCAAGTCTCATATGGGCACTAAGCTCTTACAGACCTTACTTGCACTTAGAATACATCACATAGACATACTATTCGACTTCGACTTTTTCTTACATTGCCTATCCTTCTATTTATACATACAAAAGTGGGCCTAAGCATGGGTAAACCCATGGGCCGACATCTCGGGGAAGGTCGCACCTTCCAGCATTTCTCATGCAATGAATGTGATCAGTATGAGAAGCCAGCTGAAGTGGAACTCATAAAATTGGTCTTGTGCTTCCTGGAAATCAAGCTCTAGCTGGTTTACAAGGTACTGCACCCAATTCATCTGAAGTCCTTCTACGCACTTCCCTACGAGATCAACTACGAATCCAGTCACTTGGGTGGGTCAGTTCTTGCGAACTAGCTTGCCTGCTATTAGCTGACATGCAAGGCGCATTGCGCCACTCTGGATAGAGGCTACCTTTTAACCTCGTGTGCCCTTCTCGACATCGCCATAAGTATCTTTGATTTTCTGTGCTAATGCTCGGTTTGAGGTCTTTCTAGGGTAAAAATCCTGTGTGTCAGGGCCCTGCATGCTCATCCCTGTGATCTGATTCATCAAGGTCGGATTCACAATGATGCGGTGGTTCAACCATAAGTATCCTCCATGGTAACTTGACAACAACAACTTGACACATGTGTTCACTTCCTGGTGTCTATCGAAGTGCGGTATCTTCATCGCATTGAGTAGTGTGGATTGCGAGAGGTTATGGGTCCATGACTGTGTGGTAATCTTTGAGTTCTTTCCTTTAGTCCTGGTCAGATACTTGTGCAGGGCGAGAATGTTTTAAGCCTTCCTGTCACCAAGGTTGAAGTCGCTAAACTTCAAGGATGCGAGCTTATCCTGGTCGGCTCGAACTATGTGTATCCCTTTCGGGAGGTACGTTGTGACCAAAGCATAGTCAAAATCTCTGGGCACACTGTCTCGGTTGATGGCACCGCTTAGAGGGGGTAGGTAGGTAGGTAAAATGCTCGGAATTAGCTTGGCATTCACAATATCGTCTCTGTGTTTAGTATGCTTCTCATCGACCTGTCGGGATGATCTGGATCAAGTAGTGGATGGAGAGGCTGGCAGTCCTCTCGTCGACGATGCTTGAGCACCTGTAGACACTCTTCTCTCCAACATGACTCTTTCAGTCATTAAATCAAGGAGAACTTCGGTTACAGATTCTTTAACTGCGGTGAGTTCGTCGGACATACATGCTTGGGATAAATTATTGGGGTCACAATGATCCTAGACACTGCACAGGAATGAACAACAAGGGCACGATGATCACTGTATACACTTTCTAGTTTGCAGGCTTCAAATTCTCAGTTGGAAAAAGTGTTCTTCATGCATGGTGCTACGAGATAAATAGGAAATCTTAGAAACGGTTTTCTTTGCAACGGGTATGAGCCTCATTACTTCTTGTTATGTCCATTATGGCATGGTCCAACGGTCTGGTGATGAGCCATCAATGCATTCTGACCCATTCGGAGTGGTAGTCGAACGGATATATCGGCTTCCAATGACTATATTGTTTCGCCATGACGAAGTGCCCTATGTCGTTGTTCTGGTATCCCGACGAAGCTCCGATGTTGCAAAGTTTCTTTCTGCAATGTACCCTCTAGAACCTGTTGTAACTTATCGACCTTAGTCTTCTTCTTACTTAGCTTCCTATCCTTCTTCCCTATGAGCTTCGTCTCAGTGGCTCTTTTCCCATTTTGATTCTTATTTTCCTTGGACATAGTCACTTCGCACTGCTGAGATTCTTTCCTAGGATTCAGGTGTATTACTTCTTCTTTTTCTGGGGTAGAAATTTCAGCCTTTTGTATGTCTTCCGATGTTCTTATAGCTTTGAAATCCGAGCTTCTAGTGTCATATCAAACTTTCTTTCATCTATTAGTGCCCTAGTTTTCAAACTAGGATGGATCCTATTGAACATACCTAGATCCATACTTTAAAAACAAAAAAATTCACTTATCTTACTTTTACAGAGCACAAAGCCTCTAGATCTAAAATTTTTAACTACTTTTACCTTTATTAGAGCACAGAGCTTACAGATCTTACCTCTTTTTAGTCAGGAATTCCCACTTTTACCTTTTTTAGAGCACAAAGCGTTCAGATCTCACTTCTTTTCTTTAGATCCGACCTCTTTTCCTTAGATTGGGATTCTTTCTTTCAGATCAAGCCTCTCTCTTTAGATCGGGCCTCTTTCCTTTAGATTGGGCCTCTTTCCTTCAGTCCGGGCTTCTTTCCTTCAGTACAGATATTTACAAATAGGGTGGAATACTGCGCACTAGGGCACAGATCTTCGCACAAGACTTCCAGGCCAACCTTTCTGCACAAAGCTTCTTCTTCTCATTTCCCAGCAATCAAAGTTTCAGGTCCTGACAACAAAACCATATGTTGGCATAGGGGCATACCCAGGTTTCAACACTACAAGAGCGCACCAACAAAACCCTAACTACCGGCCCTTTCGGCAACACCTGCGAAGTAGATGAAGTCTCACCCGAGGTAGAGGTAGGGGTGGTTGTAGGACTCAAGTGTCTGCAACCTAATATGGGACAGAGATATGTGATTATGTATCTTACAAGGAACTTAGCATCGATCATTCATCAATATTCAACCATTATTATACTTCACAAATAGCACTGAGCATCGCAACATTCATTTAGATCTAAAGTATTTCATCACTTAGTAATAGTAAAAAGATCAGATCCAGTAGCTCAGCACTAAGCATCTTCATACAAGTCAGATCTACATTCACACATATATAAGAAGCACAAAGCATAAGTAGATCTATCTAAATATATCAAAGAACTTTAGCAAAAGTGGGGATAAACACATCAAGTCAAAGCACAAAGCATAACACATAGATTTACATGGTTCACCCCCTCCCTGGGGCTACGTACACCAACTCTTCTTCTTTATTAGCGTCTTCAATCGGTTACAATCACAGAGCCACCAAACCCTACTGCACACATGACAGAAGATCTGTGCATCTCGCTAGATCTTTCTTCCTTGCGTTATAGCACAAAATCCTTCTACAACTTCTTACAGTAACTTGCACTCAGCTTCTGCAAGTCTCATATGGGCACTAAGCTCTTGTAGACCTTACTTGCACTTAGCATACATCACATAGACATACTATTCGACTACGAATTTTTCTTACATTGCCTATCCTTCTATTTATACATACAAAAGTGGGCCTAAGTGTGGGTAAACCCACAGGTCGACATCCCTTTCCCATTACATATTCCCAAAAACCCAAAAAGGACCCAAAAGTGGGTCGAGATCCCATGATCTCCGATCCTACTTCGACAGGCTATCGAAGTCCCAAAAACAGTTAATCATGACCAAGTAAGTCCCAAAACTTTGTCAAGGGCCAACACATTGGATGTTGTAAATGGGTGTTGAAGAGCACATAAATGAGCATACTTGGAAAGATGATCAACTACCACCATGATGACTGATTTATTGCCCGATTTAGGTAAGCCTTCAATAAAATCCATAGATATATCCTGCCAAATAGCAGGTGGAATCAGAAGTGGTTTTAGTGTGCCAGGATATTTGATTGTTTCTCCCTTGTTGCATTGACATGCATCACATTCAGCCACAAAATTACGAACATCGTGTTTCATACCATCCCATAAAAAAATAAAGTTTGACCCTGTCATAGGTTTTGGTAAACCTAGAGTGCCCAACTGTGGGTGTAGCATGAAGCTCAGAAAGTACCATGGATTTAATTTTTGATTGTTTACTTAAATAAAAATGACCTTTGTATCGAAGCTCATCATCAATCCAAGAGTACCCTAGGGAAACTGGGAAATTGGACTGCAATTGTTGTATCAGATGCGAACTTTTGGGATCGTGTAGCCATTCCTAGTGAACAACCTAGATCCAATCAAGTACAATGAAGGAGAGAGAAAAAGGGACCCTTCATCTTCATATTTTATAGAAAGTGCATCAATAACCACATTGTCTTTTCCTTTCTCGTAAATGATCTCATAATCATATCCAAAGAGCTTAGTCACCCATTTTTGTTGCTCTGGGGAGGAAATGTGTTGTTCCAGAAAATACTTGAGGCTTTAATGATATGTCTTAATTTGGAAGCATTTCCCCAATAGATAAGGGCGCCAAAGATCAACGACATGAAAAATAACCAACATTTCCTTTTCATAGATTGATTTTCCCAAATTTTTCTTAGACAATTATTTGTTGGTAAAGGCCAAAGGTCGACCCTCTTACATAAGGACATCGCTAATTCCTTTCCCTGAAGCATCACATTCGAGAACAAAGGTCTTTGTGAAATTAGGAAGGGCCAGGACAGGAGTGGTGCACATGGCCATCTTCAAGGTTTGAAAAGCTTGAGTAGTTGTTGGAGTCCAAGTGAAAGAATTCTTTTTAAGGAGTGTAGTGAGAGATGTCGCAATCTTTCCATAATTCTTAACAAACTTCCAATAATAGCCTGTTAAGCCCAGAAATCCACGCAAGCTTTTGAGAGTCTTTGGGTGAGGCCAATATTGCATAGCTTCAATATTTTTAGGATCCAACTTAACTCCAACCTTTCCAATAAGATGACCCAAGTACTTGAATTCTAAGGCGCCAAAAGCACATTTAGATTGTTTCAGGAAAAGTTGTTGCTGATAGAGTAGATGGAGAATTCGATCCACATGATCAAGATGGTCTGTCCAAGTTTTTCTATAGATGAGGATATCATCAAATAAAACTAAGACAAAATGACAGAGAAAAGGACGAAAGACATGATTCATGAGGCTTTGGAAAGTGGAGGGATCATTACACAAGCCAAAGGGCATGACCAAAAAATCATAGTGGCCCTCATGAGTTATAAAGGCAATATTAGGAATTTCTTCCTCTTTCATACGGATCTAGTGGTAGCTAGAATGAAGATCAAGTTTAGTAAAGAACTGGGCTCCACTCCATTCATCCAAGAGGTCATCAATGACAAGAATGGGAAATTTGTCTTTAATGGTGAGTTTGTTGAGAGCGTGAAAGTCAGGACACATGCACCAAGAACCTTCTTTCTTAAGGACCATGACCATGGGAGAAGAGTAGGGGCTCATACTAGGGCGGATAACACCTGTGTTGAGCAGTTCTTGAAACATTTTCTCAATTTCATTTTTTTGGGAAAAGGGGTGACGATAGGGACATATATTGGGAGGAAGGATTCCTGGGACAAGGGGAATGGAATGATCATGAACACCACAGGAAGGAGGGAGTCCCTAGGGAGTGGAAAAAACCACTTCATGTTTAGAGAGGATGGATTGGATGCCCTACGCCACAGAGGGTGTCTCATTTTCTTGTATGGCATGGAGTTGGGAAATAATGCCAGAATGACCTTTTTTTAGCAGCTTTTCCATGTGATGGGAACTATTGATCTCTGGGGAACTGACGATGATGCCTTGGAACTTATATTGTTGGCCCTCCTAATCGAATTGCATGGTTAATTCCTTAAAATCCATGAGAATGGAACCCAAAGTCCTTAGCAATTCTTCACCCAACACAATGTCAGAACCACCCATGTCGATAGCAAAACATATGATATTTCAAGTGGTATTCACCAATTTGGAGACACACATTTTCACAACCCCCTCCACATTTCATGGACCCACCATTGGCAATCATGATTTGGAAATTATTGAATGCATGGATATAACAATTAGTTTCTTGGGCAATGCGACGATGAATAAAATTATGGGTGCTTCCACTATCAACAAGAATGATGACCTTCCTATGATTGATGTAACCATTAACTTGAGGGTTTTGGGAGCAGAAAATCCAGTGAGAGAATTTAGGGAAATGACCAATTCTACTTCATGATGGTCTGAGGGAGGGGTTATGTCAGTGGGATCAGGTGACACAGACATAAGGGGAGCCTTAACATCCTCTTCCGAAACATCCTCCGAGATGGCCATAAAAATATTTTTTTCCTTACACTTGTGTCCCGGAAAATATTTGTCATCAGAATTATAACAAAGGCATTTGAGTTGGTGTTCAACCATTTTAGCCTTGGTCAATTTTTGGATATTTAGTGGAGTAGAAGGAGGAGTGGGATTTACTGGTTTAGTGCAAGGAATAAAGAAGGGTTTTCAGTTTTGAGAAGGGAAAACATGTTGTTCTTCCTTATCTCTTTTAGTAGCCTCCACCCAAATATGAGGTTGAGCCATGAGGACATGGGCACGAATCTCATCCTTGAGGCCACTGATAAAACATTCTCGGAAAAAAGCATCAGACATGCCCTTTGTATGAAAAGTCATTCGCTCAAAAGAAACTATAAAGTCTTCCACTGTGCCAGATTGTTTCAACTTTGTCAAATGGCCTAAATGGTTGGTTTAAGTGTCAAAGCATTCATAAATCTCTGCCACAAAGTGTGTCCAAGCAACATACCGTTGGTGGGTATTTTTTCTCCATTGCCACCATTACCAACATTCTTGATCTAGATGGATAACACCATACCGAAGTTTTTCCAACTCATCTGTAATGTTGTAAAAAGATAAATAATGTTCCATTTGAGTTACCCAGGAAGTGGGATTCGAGCGATCAAATTTGGTCACATCCACACACGGAAGGTGTAGGTCAGGCTGAAAGTGATGGGGATGGAAATTCTGGGAATGAGAGGAAGTTTCACCTTCGGTATGAAAAGGTGGGTCAGATAAGGGAGGATCTACAGGGATGTGTAGCTTGGTGCATATCATCGTAGTCATAGATTCAAGCTGGGTAGTAATGTCTTGTTTGAGGTCTTGTTTGAGTTCTTCGATTAAGGTGGCGATGGAGGAATGCATGTTTTTATTGATGGTGGAAATATTGGCACTGAGTTGTCTCACTTCTTGTTGCGTCTCTGTGAAATTAGAGTGCAAGGTATTGAAGCGAGCTTCCATGTCTTGACCATGGGTATGGGCCATGATGACGAGGGAACTAAAAAGGGGTGGGTGGGGTCACACAGATTTATTTTTTATTTTTTTATCTGAAAAATGATAGGTATGAATGCGATAAGGGAAAAGAGAGAAATCCAATGGAATAGGTCTCAAATAATGGTGCCAACAAGATCCAGACTCTACCAAAGGTTTTTGTTTCCATCCCCAAAGGTTAGGTATTCAAGGGTTCTACAGACAAGGGTTTTCCCTATGCTATAGCTCTCTGATATACGTGTGAGTTCCAATAGTAGTACTCAGACCAATATCTCAGGGCACCAACTAAGGAGGATAAATCGTGCCCTTATCCATACTACCCGACTACCCAGGTACTAGAGAATATCTTCTCGAGTGTTGTTCTAGATGGCACTATAGAAGTTAGGCGACCGATTGGTTTATCTATGGAGGGCTTTTGGAAATCTAGGTCAATTTGTATACATGTGATGTTTGATGTGCTACCACTCGAAGGGGTACCAACAGGGGTTACAAGGGTGGCCAACAAATGTGCGCTTAAGTACCACTTGTATTTCCTGCGTGTATGAATCCCCAACTACAATTTTATGCGCGTAACGACAGATATTTGTAGCTTAAAGACGTCGGAATACGTCTCTACCCTAAAAAGAAAAATTAAACCACAAATTTCTAGTGAGGAAGGTGATCTGATACCACTTGTAATATTCCAGATATAAAAAGTATGCAAAACAAAATTGAATAGCTAGAAATGGCAGATGAACAACAATATAACCAGAACAACACCACAATAATACCAAAATGATACCATAATAACACCAGAAAGAGCACTTTGATTACTAAGAGAAATGTTCACTTGCCTCTTCGAGGGGGCAACTTCCAACAGAGCAAAGCTCTATTACAATAATATCCAAGAAAAAAGTTCTCATACCCTCGACTCTTATTTATACTACATATGTCTATCAAAAGAACCATCTAAAGGAAGATCCTTCTAGAAGTGGAAGCTTCTATTAGGTCTTCTTAAATTGGACTTATTCTTCCTTATTGTTGGGCCTTACTAATATTGACCTTTATTACATCGGAATATATTATTCTACCTATGTGAGGGGTTAGGTCCCTAATAGGTAGAATGGTTGGATGCAAATGATATACAACACTCTCCTTGAGATGGATCCTTTTTCTTCTTGAAATCCCTCTCTAACAATGGTGAATGAAGAAGTCTTTGTTCTTAGAGGAAAAAACTCAAACAAGCATGAGGGTGATGAACAATCTAATAGATATGAGAGAGCAAGATAGTTGATTTCTAATGATTCATTCCTAAAACATAACCTTCCAATTCTTCTCTTCTTCATATGCTACCCCGTGGCTTTCATTTATAGTGAAATTTTAAACTCCTTAAAGACCTAGCTCCAATTTGAAAGATCTTCATTCAAAATGGAGATACCAATACTTGAAAGGGACTTTGGGAGGTCAAAGTACTATTTATAAATGGTATGGGAGCTTGAATTTATCTCATACATCAACCTAGAGGTACCTAAGATAGGCCTTCATCCTTAACTAAGACGAAAAATCACACTCGTGTGTAAGTAGACTTGCACTACTTTCGAAGGAAACTTCATGCAAGCCGCATGAGTGCCAAAATAGGAAAGCCACAAAAGTGTATAAAACCCCATTTATTAATGTTTTTCCTTTATCTTTTGAGATGATGTAAAGTAGCCATAATGTGGCTTTATTATGTTGTGTTATTTCCAACTAATGATGTCTTCAGGCAATCGCCTAAATATCTCTTGTGAGCACAATTAAGGTGATAATAGTTGTTCCCTAACATGTAGGAGCTACTGTATAACTGAAATACATCATTATTTTCTATCCCATATTCTTGTA
>SNQJ01S0181665.1:0-19292 GCA_010110895.2 Picea sitchensis
TGTTATCTTGTCAATAGTAGCAACATCCCAATAATCTCCAACATTTGAAAGCTTCGGTGTTTGTTCTATTCCAATATTGATCTTCTTAATCTTAATCGGTTGTCCAATGAATGGTATCTCAACACTTGGTCCTTCTACATCTCTTTGGCCTTCTGTTCAACAATGTTCACCTTCCTAGGATCGTTGTCTTCATCAACATTGATGTTGTAATAGCCTTGCAGTTTCTCGAGAGGCGCAGTCCATTCGTCCTCTTCTTGTTCTAAAGGGGGTCTAGATGCCTCCTCAAATACTTTCTGTCTAACAATATGTAACACTTGATCTACTGAAGGATATTGACTGTCAAATAAGAAGGTAGTTACAAAATTCTGAGTCATACCTTCCCAATCTGTAGTGATGAGGCACAGCTCCGCTTGAAGGTACCAGTTGATAGGGTTTGTGTCTAGTGTGTTAATGAACTTGTGCACCCACTGATCTTGAGGAATGTGTCTCTAGGATTCCTCACAACTTCACACATGGTCATTTGAGCAGCTTCAACCTGTGTACCGCACTTCACAACCTTCTACTTGTGTTGAGAACTGTGCGGTCATCAGGGTACGACATTGTACCCATTATGTAATGTTGTTTTTGTGTGTCGCCCACCATCCTTCTGGTGTTTCTTTCAAGGCCTCATCCATTGCCAACAAGCATTGTTTCTTTGGTACACTTGCTTCGAGTTCTGATAAGAAGGTTTCTAAAGGATTCAGACCATCAAAGGTGGGAAAGTTACTTACTATTGTGTTGATCCAGCGAACATCTCTGGTTAATCTAGCACATATCTGGTTAATCTAGCACATCTCCTTGTAGATACTTCATACATTTTGTTCTATCGGTTCTCCAATGGTTCTTATGAATATGATGAACATGCGTTGTCACTTTTCCAACTTAGGTTTCCATTGGCTGTAGGATTAATGTAATCTTGTTGTCTGGTTATTAATTTGTATATGTTTTCCAGTTCATATGCACGATCTTCTTCTCTAAAAGGTTTTGTGTATCGCTGACCTTCATCTAGATCTAATGGTGCAATGAACCTAAGTCCATATCTTTCAAAAGTCATTCATCTTTTCTTTAAATCAACTACAGTGGAATTATTGAAAGCCCAATCAATTCCTAATAGCGCAGGATAAGGACATCTATCATCAACTATCTCAATTACCTCAAAATATGCAAATTTCCTTACTTTGTCGATGTCCATAGGGACATGTTCCAATCTGACAAAGGGACTTATTGCCTGTTGATTAGAAATCCTAAGCCTGATAGGGGAATAGATCAACTTTGATTTTCCCATTACTGCCCAGGTTTTCTTTTTCATGACATTGACCTCTGACCCTAAGTCGAGGACCACATAGTCTATATCATATTCTCCTATCTAAGCATTCAAGTGTAGTTCCTTATTTGTCCTTCTATTTTTGGATAGTTGATGTACTGATATATTTAGTAAAGGATCTATCCTTCCTAACTCATACTCTCTAATTAAATTGTGTAGCTCTTGTACAACACTCTCATCCTAAATCAACTTAATACAAGTATGTAAAAATTCCATGAGCTTGCTTACCTCTTGTCCTTCTTTTGGTTAAGCAGACTAATTGAATGCTAGAGGCATTCCATATTCTCTTACTTATGGCCGTGTCTTTGATGAATAACCTTGGTCTCCTTTGAACTCTTTTCTTACCTCCTCAAATATTTGTCTTTCTTTCCTTGCATCAAAGGTTTGGGTCTTCTCTGTAGATTTCCTGAATTCTAAGTCTTTTGTAGTCTTTCCCTAGATTAGTCTGTCTTCTCCTGTAACAACGCCTCCTCTAGTAATAACAACAACTCTAGGGTCTTCTCCACGAGGTTCAACATATATCAATTTCACTTGTGGGTTCTGTTGAGGTCCTCGTCTTTCCTAAAGCTTATCTAGCAGCACAGGACAATCTTCTATAACGTGTTCGAAGGAACTACAATAGTTGCAAGTAGTGCAAGGATTCTGACAGTCCCTTGCTAAGTGTCTAGGTTGTGTGCAGTTGTAACAAATGATATGTCCTCAGCCTTGACCCATACCTCCTCCTCCTCCTCTTCCTCTGAATCCACCGCGAGGAATGAAGTTTCCTCTCCCATGGGAGTTATACTGCATAGTGTTTCCTTCTTGTTGTACTTTTCCTTGAATTTTGTATATGTATTTTGAACTTTCGTATGAGGTTATAATCCCTACAATCCCTATCATCGTGCCCCATGGACTTATAGAATTTGCAATACAAATTTGTGGGTGTCTAAACATATTTTTTCAAGTAATAACACTCACCAAGGCAATGTCTATTTCTGCATACCTCACACCCGGTTAGGGTGACTTGCTTCAAAGGGATCGAAGTTCTAGAGGCCAAGTATTCATGAAATAGGGGACAATGTTCCTTTTCATGGCCTTCTGATCTACATCTGACACACCATATGTCTTCTCTTTTATATTTTCCCTTGTCTTTCTTCATATCTTTGACCTACAGAGACAAACTAGTTAGCTGACTCAATATTTGACTCATACCTGAGTTGGATTCTCCCATAGAGGATGATTCTAACTTCATGGTGATATACAGTGCCTCAACCTACAAAGAAATATTTTGTTGCATCAGAGGAACTCTAATGTGTGGTAAGAGGGAATAAATGAACCATTCTTTGTTCTGCTCATCTGGGATCTAAAAATTCAATCGGCATGTTAAGGTCTTGAATCTCTAATCAAATTCCCAAACGGGTTTGACTACCTTATGCTTGAGATCTTTAAGCTCTGTAATACATTGTGACTCGGACTTGGGTTTCTTGAACTCTACAATCAGTGCATTCTTGATCTCATTCAACAGCTTAGGTTGTACAAGTCCTTGGAAAAGCTTCATGTACCAGCTCATTGTGTGATCCCTTAGGGTAGTACTAAACTGAGTTCCTTTAACAGCTTCATTGGTGACATTCTTAATATTCCACATGGATTCACATAGGAACCAGTGTTGATCAGGATCTTCAGATCCATCTCCCCTAAAAATAGGGAGCCTCATCTCATCTTCCATAGATCTTCCTGGGATTCCTGACTAAGTATGTGGTGGAGTACTAGTGACAGTGCTCTGAACGCTATGGTGGCTTGGATTACTCTTATTGTTTAATGCTACTGAATCAACAAGAGGGATAATAATACTTACTTCAGCAGTCTGCACATTTCCTGAAGTTTTTGTCTCTTCCCGACGAGGTTCTTCAGCTTTCCCTTCCTCTATCCCAGTGGGTTCTAAATTCTCTTCGTCCATCAGATCTACCTCTTCTCCACTATAGAAACCCCCTTCCCCGTAGTTCTTCTTAAATAGGTTTGCAATATGAACTTCTCTGAACGCTCTCCCACTGCACGTATGTCCATCCTCTGTGTCGTTGTCGCTGTCCGAATTTTTGAACATTATCTTTTCTAGATATGACCGATCTACTGTATCTTCAAGATGTTCTTCTCATGCAATAACATCTTGATCTTCAACTTCAAAAAATGTAAAAATTTTCCTCTGGGTCCCTTGAAGAAATATCTCTCGGCTTGACTATATGAATCTACTTTGTCAACAACAAAGTTGGTGATGTACCCTCCAATGGTGTTATCAGACCATTCATCTACTGCTCTTGACACAACATTACCAACTCTCTTGACCTTCTTGATCATCACCGATGTCCAAACCACAGGAGTTCTAGGTATGATCTCAAACTGGGTATCTGCTAACCTAGCTAACCACTCGTATAGCTCCTGATGGATTCCTCCAAAGAAAATTGTGTGTATATCATTAAAGATATATATCTCCAACCAATCCTTCGTACTAAGATTAGGGTTATTGTTATGGGCTTCAACGAAGTCCCATTCTTGATCCTCTATCCACTTTTAAATTTTTTTCTTTGATGGGAACCACCTTGACATTCCCTCAAGAATATTCCTATCCTGGAAACAGAACCATTTGTTGGCACATGAGTAGACCCCGGGTTGAGCTCCAAGAGCGCACCAACAATCCCTAACTACTGGCCCTTTCGGAAACACCTGCAAAGCAGATGCAGTCTCACCCGAAGAAGCTATGGGGGGGTTGCAAGACAGAGATGTCTACAACCAAGGGAAATATCAAGTGGATCCAACACTAGAACAATACAGGATGCACATATCACTTATCATCCTAGATCTACTCCACACATCTATCAGTTCTAACACAGTAATGCAATACCAGTATATCAAAGGGAAAAGAACATAGCATCAATCACACACAACACAAGTTATATGTGGTTCACCCTCTCTCTAGGGCTACATCCACAGAACTGTTATTTATAATATAGTAAGATGAAGCATATAGTTCTTATCTGCGCTCTTAGCTAGTAGATCTTCTTTCTTCTCCTCTCTATCTCTCCCTTCCATGTGTACCTAGCTGCAGGGTTGATCTTCGCACCCAGCTGAATATCTTACAATACAGAAGGCTCTCGTACTCAACAGTTCTCTCTCACTCAATGTTACTCACTTGATCACACAATGACAAAGAAAACAACAAAAATCATAATACCAACAACCCATCCCAGGTCCTTTAGACCTCTATTTATACATTACAATCATTCATCAACATCCTTAGGATGAAACATAAGTGTCAAAACCCTAGATGACAAAACCCTAGGTGTCTAAATCCTTAAGTCAACTTGACCCACATTTCTAGGGCTTCGCCAACGTGTCTTTCCTTCCTTCTCACGCGGTGCTCCAAATCATCCAATGGTGGTTTTTTCATCTTGTTGAGTTGTCCAGGATCCTTCTTTCTTGCCTATCTGTCATCCTCGATCTCCTCATCCAACGACTTGTTTTCTCTTACTTTGCTCTGTCTTTTCTTCTCTTTTTCTCACTTCGACCCAGTAACAGTCACTGTGTCTTCCGTTCAGTTTGCATTTTGCCTTTCCTTCCTTGCTTTTTTGCTAACTTTCATAACCAAGGGCCAACATAGATCCCACAAATCAGAGCATCTCTGGCTTGTCTCCTTGATCAAATATTGTGTAAATAAGAAGTTGACATGCCAGGAATCAAGTGAGTCTTGAATTTAAATTTTTTCCTCTTCAAACAGTTTGGAGTAACCTTGAGGAAAAATATTTTCCTTTACTTCCCATGCCTTCAAATTATCAAATTAATTTTGAGCTTCCTTTTGTTTCTAAAACTGTGTTTTAGATTATGTAGTAAACTGAAGAACTTTTTCAGGTTGTTCTTTGATATCATAAATCTTGGTATAGAATAACTCTTGCAGGGAGGATAATTTGTTGTTTAACTCCATTGCTTCTTTCCTTAATATTTATGCATTCTTTATCTTGATTTTCATTTCATTTAATTGAGAAACCAAAGTGTACATTTGATTCTCATGGGTTTTTCTCAATTTCTCCTTCTCATTGAGAAACAAACTACTTGTATTTTATGTTCAATTTTGACCTCATCTGTTTTAGTTCTTAGTTGTACAATACTATCCATAGAAATTTTATTTTCTTTTTTAAGATGATCCAATTTAGTTTGGTGTTCTTTTAACCAAATTGTCTCTTATGACTTCAAATGTTCTTGTAGTTCTAACACTCTTTTCTTTTCTCTTTTTAACTAAGCAGACACTTTCCTCACTAGCCATTTATTTGCACTCTCAAATGCCCCTAGAGAATCAATAGATTATTTTGCAAATTATGCATCACTTAGATGTGCAACATCCCAAAGATTCACTATTTCCTATGTAATCTCCTCATGGTGTGTTGTCTTTCTCCTTTTAGTTCTTCTTTTCAAAACGGTCTTAGTTGAATCAACAAAGGTGTAACTATCCAATGACAAAACATTATCTTGAATTGGTTGAGTACTACCAAGGTAAAAAGAAGTTGAATCTATTATTCTTGAAATATAAGTTATAGGAATAGTATCAATGGTAGGAACAATAGGAACAATTTTTGTTTGAGTATTTTCAGTGCTGGTGTCGATGATGTTCCCTATATTTACCTCAGGAGATTTTTTAGGAGTTTGTGTTGTTGCTTTGTTCACCTCCTCTTCTCTTGTTGCAATACTTTGTTAATCCTATTTCTCTACTTGTGTGTTACTTGTAGAAATGTTTTGTTCCTTCTCTATTTCATATTTGGATTGGTTATCCTCCTCTTCATCAACATCCATTACTACAATACCTTGTTTCTCATTCTTCTTTTTCAAGAAAGATTTATTTATTTAAAATTGCCAATCAAGGGATAATTATATTTTTGGATTACTTCTTAACTCATCAATTGTCGTATCACCTCCTGATAATTTTTATCTCTTCAAAAAATAATGTCAAATGGGTCACCTTCATGAATGTATTCCTTGACATTTTTGTTTAAACTGCAATGTTTTTTGACAATTTTTGTTGGGTAATGTTCTTTAAAATTCATGTGGGATAGTAAAACGTTTTCCATTTGATCCACCTCTATCTGAGCATGCTTTTCATTTGAAAAAGAAAGTATTCCTAAATAAAATGGGAAGGAATTCCATTGTCTTTTCTGACTTCTTAACAAAAAAGGCAGCAATGCCAACACTAACAGTTTGGTATGATATCTCTTTAAGAACTAGTATATATGGAATGTATCTAGGTAGAATATGGAGAGCCCTTTCACATCCATAAATTATTATGTATGAGAATTACTCATCAATAAAATAGTCATCAAATTCCTTAATAGTGTCGATGGCTTCTTGAGTGAATTTGGGAGCTGGTTGATTTTTCAAAATAAGGTGTAGAGGAACCATGAAATAATTACAAATTTCATAGAAGAATTTTTTACAGTTAAATGCACACATTTTATAACATTATATGTGGATTAATTCTTCATAAGGGTTCCAATTCTCGTCCAGCAGAGGAAAGTGTGTGACTGCACGCACAACATCAATTAAATAACTAGACATAAAGATTCCTGGGAAATAACCTGGGGGTGCTTCTTGATATTTCTGGACTTCATGTTTGATGTTGGCAAAAAATATGTGAGCCCAATTAAAAACTACTCCTTTTAGAACCCAATGTGTAAGGGGAACCCAACCCAACTTAAACTTAAAAGAATCATTTTCTCCATAATGGTAAAAAAGCATGATTGTTATCAGCATGGTAGGTATTTTAAATCTATGAACAGGTTATGGTTGGTCTCTATGATTTTGACTGAGTTCGAGTCATGCTAGCACTCTTATATTAAGTCATCCATTTTCACTTCTTCTTTTTTAGATTCTTTCTAAATGAAACTTTTAGTAAACTGTCATCAAGACACATTGTGCGAGCACCTAGTTTGTACATATTTGAAATATCATATGGTTTGAAAGACCCAACAATTTGATGAGAGGAATTGACAAATGTACATGTAGAAACATCAGTGTGATAGATTATCCATCATACTATGTCATAGCAGGGAAACACCATTGGTATGGAAACTCTCTTATGGAGACAACATTTCTTAATGTCGACTAGGCCATCAACATCAAATTCATATTCGTCTATAAAGTCACCATATTTGATGAATTTATATATCTTGATATACTCCAGGATTTTATTTTCTCTTGTCTTTAAAGATGTGTCCAAAAAATATCTTGAATTGGAGTTTTTCTCGAATTCTTCTTCTTCGAAGTTCTGCTTATTTTCCTTCCCTTTCCTAGTCATCTTGTGTTGATAAGTCCTACAAATAGACAGCATGGTAAATTTTTTCTTCAAAAAAAAAATAATAGACTTAGTTACATTGGCAATGTTAGCAACCAAACTAACCAGGAGAAGAAAATCAAGAAGAATTATGATCTTTTAGACTCTTGGATTAATGCAACAAAGGTTAATGGTCAAAACCCATAAAGAAATCGAATGAAATTCTAACAAAGATGAAGGTAATATTAATGAGTGAATTTGGGTTATTGATAGAGCTTTACACTTTACCCAATGTTTAGTAAATCCATTTAATTCCCGTAACCAACCATGTCAGGTCCATTAAATGTACGAAAAGACAGTTAGGCTTATTCAAATTTGTGAGACTAAACCAATGAATGTAGTCTGAGACGGTGTATCTATTGCAAGTGTTTGTGCATTATTGTGCCTAAAATAATGATTATTATCTTAACTGGGACATCAAAAACCAGGTTGTGTGGCAGCGCAACCCCTGCCAAGGAGTTTAGAAAGAAAATAGTAAATGGAGTGGAATTGTAAATGAAACGAAGTGTTCAGTGCAAAATGTATATCACATAAATGTTGTGTGCAACATGTATATCACGGAAGATGGGGAAAAAGGAAATGAGGGTTGGTAGGCAGAGCACCATGTATTTTTTGAAATTATATAGAAAACCTAATTTTTTTGAAAGTATATAACAAAGTAAAAAAAAAATTTACAGTGGAAGAATAAATTTAGAAATTTAAATGCATTTTCCATATGGACTGGTGAAAGATAAAAATGTATGATGAGATACAATTAATAGGAGATAAGAAATATAAAAAATTTAATTCATTTGTGAACATGGGGAATAATTAAATGACGGTTKCATTGTTGCGCATGAAAACCTAATTTTTTTGAAAGTATATAATAAAGTAAAAAATTTGTTTACAATGAAAGAATAAATTTGGAAATTTAAATGCATTTTCRATATGGACTGGTGAAAGATAAAAATATGTGATGAGATAAAATTAATAGGACATAAGAAATATAAAATTTTAAATGCATCTATGAACATGGGTATAAGTAAATGACGGTTGCATTGTTGAGCACCATTTATTTTGAAATATATACAAAAATAAAATTTTGTAACATATAAAAGAGTAAATGCATTTTCCATATAGACCGGTGAAGGATAAGAATAAAAGTGTAACATATTAAAAATTAAATGCATTTTTCGTACAAAGTGGTGAAAGATAACAATAGATTCTATAACATATAAAAATTTAAATGCATTTTTATTTGAAATCTGTCAAAAAATAAAAGTGTGTTACATACTACTGGAAATTTTGAAATATACAAAAAAATTAAAGTCTGTTACATATAAACCAGAATTTCAATGCGTTTGTCATGTAGACTAGGATTGGGGCTCCTGTGGACCATTAGAGAAATATGTACAAGAAACAGGATTGTGGAAATAAGATATAGTGCAATAGCTTCAAAAGAAAATAAATGGAAAGGTATAAGTGTTTGCCTATACATATGTATTTAAGAAACTAGAATAGTTGGATTGACAAACAAAGAAGGATACGATGAGTAAACTTACAATGAGGGTACATATGAGTCCTTTGGCTATTTTCTTGTGAATGTCGTTTCATTGATGTCGTCGACGACTGTGGTTTTAAGTATGTCCTCCACGGCTACTAGAATGATAGCAACTTCATGTTGCCTTCCGTCAGCGGCCTGTTTCAATTTCCATTCCATCCATTCTTCAATGTAGCCTGTCATTGGGGCGACATTGATCTCATTCTGGATTTTCTGTTGAAAATACCATTTTCTAATTCCCGGAAGTCGATAGAGAGATTAGAGAGAGCCTGATGAATTTCCTCATTCTGTATTGCATATTTTACTAGCCAGTTGTGGACGTGAGGTTGATCAAATTGAAGGATGTTGTAAAACTTTTGCAGAGAGAAGGTCTTAAACATAGCAACCTGTTTATCGAACTCTTGCCTGGTTAAGGGTAAGCAATTTGCGATTAAGTGGGGGTCTTCGAAGTCRTAGGTTTTCCCAGCTAAGTCTATATTTGACAACTTTTTGAATAATATATCTTTCTTCGATATGGCTTGTTCACATGACTGAACAATGAGATGCAGGTTCTTTACTTTTTCTTTCCAACATGCATTCAATTAGCCGATGCAGTTTCTGGATGGAAGATCTTCTTCTTTTCTTTTTGTTTCTATCATATTGTTGACAATCTTTCCAAAAGGGATGACCGTTTTTTAAAAGATTTTTTTTCATGTGGCCTTCAAAAACTCGAGCAAGTTATGTGCCCTGCTTCCAAGGGAAGTGATATTTTGTGATATTTTCCACTCTTTGGTAACCAGTTCCACTCTTTTTTTGATATTGTTCTCCACATATCCTTTACAGGATGCGAGCAGGGTGGAGGATGATTTTACATTGGGTGTAGGGGTGCCAGGCATGGCTATTGCCAAAGGATCTACAAGCAATGGCATAGGAATGAAAGCATCTTCCAATTCCTTGATTCGGTCCTTCAGTCTGTCATTCTCGGTCTCGATGCCTCCAATCGAATCATGAAGTGCTTCTCTAGTTGCGGTGTGAAGTTGACAGATTTGGGATGGCCGCATGTTGGCAATGTCAACTTCTAAACAAGATTTGTCTTTCTTATTTTTAACAATTTTTTTTTGAATTATCAATTTTTTGTTCCGGCTATCAAAAACAATGCTCTAGAAGACAAAGGATTTATCTTCGTCAAAATTTTCGGGAACAGATATGTCCATTGGATGGCTATGGTGGATGGCTTCTTCGGGTTGATCAAGGAAGTAGATCATGGAATCCAAATCAATGTCAAGTTCCATGTTCTCACTCTGAATCTCTGGCTCTTCCTCCTGCCCCACATTTTTTTTTCTCTTCTTCTCTACTGGAAGCTTGTGAGAACTATCAATTTTAGAGTGAGGAGGGTCGTTATCTCCTCCTCCATTTGAAGAACTCTGGGTTTCTTTGTTGTTGTGATGGGTCATTGGAGTGATGCTCCGAGATGTTGTAATTTTTGGAGTGGTATTTGCGGATTGAACACTATTGTCATTGGGGCCTTTCCCCTATTGTGTGTACAATTTAGTGCATCTTTTCACTGTCTCTACCTCCTCGACATCAGAGGAAGGACCGTTGTTTCCACTGTCTTTGTTTTTCGGCAGGTATTTATTTACAAAACAATATCTAAGGCCAAGTGTTTGTAAATGTTGTCTAAAAATATCATAGGGGTCGAATCCTCTTATGTATTCAACATATCTCATATTGGAGATGCTAGAATGTGCTGCAAAATCGTCCATTTTGTTGGTGTTTTTCAACATGAACTCCCCTATTTTCCAAGGCAAAGGAATGAACTATTTTTTGTCTTCCTTTGGAACAGATGGAACCAGTAGTTGTATTGACGTGCTACTTCTGCAACAAACATTATGTCCATAATGTGACATGGAAGGAGAGCAAGTTGTTCCTTTGACCCAAAAATTCTTATGATAGTGTAATTATCCAAATGTTTGAGTGTCCCCTTCTTGTCCAAAAAACTAGTTGCATGTTCAGATATGTGGGGAGCATCTTCTCCTAATAACAAAACTTTGAAAATGGACAAGAAGCCATTAAAAACCTCATAAAAACAGTGGGAATCCTTGTGCTTCCACAAGGCCTAGTACCAGAACGTTACTCGGTGGAATTCGCAGTTGACATTCTTGGACAGAGACAGTTGTAGAAACCGACAGGAATGTGCTATTGCAAAAACTAAATAGGATGGCATATAAAATTTATTTTCCCTTTTGTAGCTTGACAATTGGGAAGAGATTTCATGGGAAATTAACCTGCCCCAATCAAAGATGGCTTGTTCGTTGACTGTGAAATACAAAATAGAAAGATCCATGCAGGAAAAAGAAGTTGTGGACTCTTGTCCTGTTATTCTTGTAAACAATCAGGAAATTTCACGAAATGGATTTCTAAATGAACTAACCTGGATGCTTGTATTATCTTCAGGAACTAGATTTGGGTTTTCCAAAAAAAGGGGCAAGAGGTCCAATCCATTATTATGCTTTTSTAGGAACTGTTTGCAATCTTCTCCTCTGAACGTCAATGTCGGCTCCAGCAATTTCAGCATCTGGCGGAAGACCTGAGGCAACAAAGAAACAAAAGAGCAGTCCTACAGTGGAATAATTATTTTCTCTGCAATAAATTTATTGGCGCACCAAGAGACTAGGTCCTTACAGTCAAAAACCTCAGGAACACAACCTGCATGAGAAATATTGTAGGTCCAAATTACTTGGTTCTCTGCGGCAGAGGTTGAGTAATAATAAAATGCCCCAGACCACCGGAAGTTCTAGTCCTCGCGCCCAAAAATGTTCATTGTATCTCCACAGAACTGTTGTCGAGCTGATGCCATAGGTTTATGAGAAGGTTTCTTTGTTGTAGATGATGGTTTAAATGAACGGTTAGCGGATAATGTAACGTTTCAGTAAATCTTGGTTAAATTCTTATGAACGGGAAATCTCCTCGAGCCTTTCGTTGATTAATGAAAATCTGTATTGGTGGTACATGATGAACTGTCAATAGTAAAGTTTATTTATTGCATATTTATAAATGCGAAGGTGGTGGGTACAGTGAAGAGCAATTAAGGAATGGAGGTTTCGTGAACATGCGAAGGCTATGCCTTGTGAACAAGATTTCATGATTTTGAAATGAACAGTTGGAAGGGATAATATAATCCCGCTGCAAATTTTGGTTTAATGCTCATTAATACGAGATGTCCTCGATCCTTTTTCCCATCAATGAAAATATATGTACGGTTTCTACATGATGACTTGTTAGAATTAAATTCCAGTAATTCCATATTTAGAAACAAGATATGTATGTATATATATATATATATATATATATATAGATATATAGATATATAGATAACTTTTAATTTTCTTTAATTATAGACAAGTGTGAAGGTGACAGAGATGAAAGAGAGCAAGGAAAGAATGGCAAGTTGTGAAAAGTGGTCGGAAGGGATTCAAAAAAGGGTTACAGGAATAGTCAAGACAGCCAAGTGTTGCATGGTCAAATTTTATGTTTCAAATTTTTTTAGTGCAAAATGTGTAGAACTGAAGAGATCACGATGGGACGGTTCAGTGGCCGGTTTGTATATTTCCGGAATTGCGACAAAGTTTCTAAGTATGGAAAAGGGAAATTGCTAATTTCATGCATAGCAATAAGATCTTATATATAATTTCGAGCTGCTAATTGCAAAGGGGTGAGGGAACAGGAAACAACGAATACGAACTGAATGTTTGTTAAACTCGCCAAAATGATGATCCGCCAAAGAAATTTGAAGAAATGGCGAAGTATGGAAACTGGACAGACGGGCTTGAAAATGGGGTGACAATAGTTACACTAAATAAGCGAGGATCCGACGGTTAAATTGTATTTCTTAGAAGTTTTCAGTGCAAAAATGTGCAGCATGGAAGAGGGCATCATAGGTGGACCGTAATACGGAAGAGGGTAGGATCTAAGAATGGTTGCAAATTTGTATATCGCGGAAGTGACAGTGTTGTTCGCAGGCCATGGAACAACAAAAGTCCAATGTAGAGACCACCTAGTGGGAATTCACGGTTGGAGAAGTTTCTGGGTATGGAATGGGGAAGCGTTTGAAAAGTGTCGCGATAAAAGAGAACAAGTGCAGCTGTGAACCCATAAGACCTCCCATACATTGAGAAATGTTGATCAGACCAGCACGCAAGTTCGTCTGTCAATTTGTATATCGCGGAACTGTGGGTGCCAGTTGTGGGACAAGGAAAAATAAAGGTTCAATTTAAGGAAAGGGGAAGAGGTCGTTGGAAATGCATGAATCTACAAAGCTACGGAGCAAGGCATTTTCAGGACAAAAACAATTAATTAACCAGGAAGAGAAACTAGAGGGAATAAAAGAGTGGGAAAATAGAAAGGTGGAAGGAAGTTTTTGTAAGCGTGAATTGGTTTCAAAGAAGCCCCATTGTTGCAAAACCATGGTGTTCTACTAATTTTCAGTAAATGCRTTGTTGAAGATTACATTTTATTGCAATGTGCGCATGCAACTATGTTCTTGATACATTCTTCCATGACTGTAACATATTAACTTAACTACTAAACTTCATTTTTAACTACTAACATTCTTTGTTGAAGATTAGATTTTATTAGAACGTGTGAGTGTAACTGTCTTCTTCATACAGTCTTCCATGAGTGAAACATATTAATTCAAGCATTAAAATTCTTGCATTATGGGTTGTTGGCATTAAAACTTAATAATTGCATGTCAAGAAACAAGAATAACAATTTTGTTGCAACATTGTACATTGGTATTGCTATGTTCTATCTGCATTGCAAATAGAATTGAACATTGGTTTGAAACTATGTAACCCATTTTTTGTTTGCATAAAAAGCTCATGGATTCACACAGCACATTGGCATAGAATTGTTACATGTTCCATATTCTAAAATATAAGCTAAGTAAACACAATATTGAAGTACAAGAGCACCGAACCATGCCAATTAGAACATGCGTTAAACCCAGAAAAGAGGCAGCAACGAAGAGTCGAAGGCAAATATTTTTTAACAGCAAATCCATTTAAAAAAATAAGAAAAACATTGACTATTGTACATCTATCCTTAGAAATTGGACCCAATTCTCCGAGCCAAAAAAATCAAGGTATCTGCGACAAACACAGGCACGGGATCCGCAGTATGCAAGATCTTTGCAGTTTTCTCCTCGATGAATCGTCATGTGCTGAAATTGATATTTTTCACAAGCTTCCCTTGAGGAAGAAGATCAAAGTGGTTGTAGGGAAAGTGGAATAGTACTTAGCTGAAACCGCCTCTACATAGTAAAAACAAATTCAGTAGCACAGCTTGCACGTGCAATTCCAGAGGCCCAAATTAGTTCATTCTGGGCAGAAGGAGATGACTAGTAGGAAAATGCCTTGCAGCAGTGAGAGTTTTGGACCTAATTGCGCAATATGTTAATCAATAATTTTTTGGCTTGAAATATATCTCTGGAGCGTCAACATATCCTAGAACAGACTAATTTGGAACTCTGGAATTCCTACTTTCGCGCTGCAAAGCGACTGTTGCATTCACCGTCGGTTTCTTTTCTGAAACTTCTTTTGGTGTTATCATCAATGCCATCACCAAGCTAGGAAGTTTTGTTCCTTATGGTTGATTTCAATTTGGGAGAAGGAGTGGAAAGATTCTTTGCATTTCCATCATTCATTTATGTATCATCGTCCATCAGATCATCTTCTTCTATCTCGGAATTCATGGCATCAACTTTTGCAATAGCCATGAATGCAAGTGCGCAGGTTCTCTGAGTAGCCATGGTTTCCATGAATTTTTTTGGCTTGAAACATATCTCTCCATGTACCAAGGGACCATCTCCTTGTTTGATCCTAGGCGGAGGGAGATGAATAGTAAGAGTATGCCCTGGAATAGTGGAACCTCTAGACATTATGGCCGAATGTGTTTACTATGTGTGGAGAGAACTGCTGTCAGAAGTTATTAAGAATTTTTGTTTGCTCGAGACGATGTTTGAAATGAAAATCAGGGAGGGATAATATGACCCTCCGCAAATTATGTTTTAATGTGTATCAATGGAATATCTCCTTGAGCCTTTCGTTGATCAATGACAGTTTTCAGGGTTCGTGCAGAATGAGTTGTCACCATCACAGCTTACTAACTGCACAACTAGAAAAAAGTGTGAAGATGGTGGTGACGAAGAAAATAGATTAAGAATTACAAATTTCTTAGAAGCACCAACCTGTTGGTGCACCAAAGAAAAAGATTGCATCACCTTTGAAATGAATACTTGGAAAGGATAACATACTTGTAAGTAAATCTTAGTTTAATTCATAGTAACGAAAAATATTCTCTCGATTTCCAAACATTAATGACAATCTTAACGGTTCCCGCAGGATGGCTATTAGCATTAAAGCTTAATTAGTGCATATCTGGAAACAAGTACGAAGGCAGCGGTGATGGCGAAACCGATTCCAACAAATACCAAAGCATGGAAATCGGTCGGGTGGGTTACAAAAGAAAAAAAACAAAAGATATACCTGAGAGACGTGAAGGTTTGATGGCCATATTGCATCTTAGTGGCATATCCACTGTCAATTTGTATGTCGACGAATTTGTAAATTGACAAGTGGACCTGTGGGCTGGCTGGCTCAACATTGCACTTTCATTGTTCCGTGTCCTCGAAATAGCACTCAGACTTCCACGATCTACAGACTGACAGATGGAATCAAGGGTTGGGGGGTTCAATATTTCCATTGTTTAGTGATGGAAATCTCTATCAACATGAGATTTTATAAAGCATATGTGGATCCCTCATTCCATACTTAGGTACTTTTTTTATTGCGGGTTCTCAACCTGGCGGGCTGAAAATTGAGCCTCCATTGTTCTGTGTCCTACAAATAGCACCCACACTTCCACGATATACAAATAGACAGGCGGACTTGTGGGTTGGTTGGTTGAACATTTCACTTTTATTGTCCCATAGTGATTCTATATTAATTCCATATTTAGTCAATTTTTTGGATCGGGGGCTCTCGTTTTGGCGGGAAAAAAATTGGGCCTTTATTGTTTCGTTCTCTACAAATATCACCCACAATTCTGCGATATACAATTGACAGGAGGACCTATGGGCTTCTTGGGTGAACATTGCATTTGTATTGTTCTAGAACATATGCGGATCCCTCATTCCATACTCAAGCACTTTTTGGATTGTGGATTCGCAGCCTGGAGGGATGAAAATAGAGTATCTATTGTTCTACAAATAGATACTACACTTCCACAATATACAAATTGATAGGTGGACTTGTGGACACGAGTTTCTATATAAACTATGGACATCATATTTTATAGAGAATATGTGGATCCTTCATTCCATACTTGGGCACTTTTTGGATCACGGGTTCGCAACTAGCAGGCTGAAAATAGAGTCTCTATTGTTCTTTGTTCTACAAATACCACCAAGACTTCCGCGATATACAAATTGATAGGACGACTTGCGAGCTGCTTCGCTGCACATTTCATTTTTATTCTTTCGTAGCGATCCCATATTAATTCCATATTTAGCCACTTATTTTGATCGGGGACTCTAGGACTATTTGGCTGAACATTTCAATTGGCTCAACATTGCACGATGGCCATATTGCATCTTAGTGACATATCGGTCATCAATTTTATGTCATGGAATTTGTAAATCAACAAGTACTTTTATAAAGTATGGACATGAGATTTTATAGAGCATATGCAGATCCCCCATTCCATAGTTAGGCACCTTTTCGATTGCGGGTTCTCGGCCTAGAGGATAGAAAATTGAACCTCTATTGTTCCATGTCCTACAAATAGAACCCACACTTCTACGATATACAAATAGACAGGCGGATTCCGTATTAATTATCCTGTAGCGAGTCCGTATTAATTCCATATTCAGCTAGTTTTTTGGATCGGGGCCTCTCGGGTTGCCGGGAAAAAAATTGGGCCTCTATTGTTCCGCACTTTACAAATAGCACCCACAATTCCGCGATATACAAATTCAGAAGAGGACCTATGGAAAAGTATTACTATTAAATATTGATATTGCAGAATTTAATTAGACGAGAAATTTTGTACAATCTGGTTGGCCGAGTGATATAAAAGTATTCCTACAAACGAGAGATACATAGTAAACATCTTTTATAAAATATGGAAATGTGATTTTATAGAACATATGTGAATCCCTCATTGCATACTTGGGCAGTTTTTTTATCGCGGGTTTGCAGCCTGGCTCACTGAAAATTGAGTATCTATTGTTTCATGTCCTGCAAATAGCATGTACACTTCCGCGATATAGAAATTGACAGGCAGACTTGCGGATATGAGTCTCTATATGAAGTATGGACATAATATTTTATAGATCATATGCAGATCTGTCGTTCCATACTTGGGCGCTTTTTGGATTGTGGGTTCGTGGCCCGCCGCGCTGAAAATAGAGTCTCTATTGTTCTGTGCCCTACAAATAGAAGCCAGGCTTCCGCGATATACAAATTGACAGGAGCACCTACAGGATTCTTGGCTGAACATTGCATTTTTATTGTTCCAGAACATATGCGGATTCCTCATTCCATACTTGGGCACTTTTTGGATCGCAGGTTCACGGCCTGACGAGCTGGAAATCGAGTATCTTTTTTTCTGTGTCCTACAAATGGCACCTAGACTTCCGTGATATAATAATTGACAGGCGGACTTGTGGACGTGAGTCTCTATATAAAGTATGGACATGAGATTTTACAGAGCATATGAAGATCCCTGATAACATACTTGGGCACTTTTTCGATCGCGGGTTCGCGGCCTGGTGGGATGAAAATAGAGTCTCTATTGTTTTGTGTTCTACAAATACCACCCACAGTTCCACGATATACAAATTGACAGGAGGACTTGTGGGTTGCTTCGTTGGACATTGCATTTTTATTCTTCCGTAGCGATCCCGTTTTAATTCCATATTTAGCGACCTTTTTTTATCATGGATTTTGGGGCTGGCTGGCTGAACATTGCGCTTTCATTGTTCCATCTCCTCAAATAACACTCGAATTTTCTCGATATGCAAATCCACATATGGACCCAATGGATGGTGGGTTCATATTTTTCATTGTTTATGGATGGAAATCCCTATCAACTATCCAACATATAAAAAAATAGTATTTTCAATACTAAATTATTGATATTACATATTGATATTGCAAAATTTAAGTAGAGGACAATGTTCATTTTGCTGAACCGACTGATATAAAAAATTTCCGACAAACAACCCATACATAGTAAACATGTACTTTTTTTAATTATGGACATGAGATTTTATAGAGCATATGTGCATTCCTTATTCCATACTCAGGCACTTTTTGGATCGCGGATTAGCGACCTGGCGGGCTGAAAATTGAGGTTTTATTGTTTTGTGCCCTACAAATAGCACCTAGACTTCCACGATATACAAATTGACAGACGGACTCGGGCTGGTTGGATAAACATTGCACTTTTATTGTCCCGTAGAGATCCCGTATGAAATCCATATGCAAATCCTTCGTTCCAAACTTGGGCACTTTTTGGTTCGCAGGTTCTCGGCCTGACAGACTGAAATTTGAGCCTCTTTTGTTCCGTGTTCTGCAAATATCACCCATACTTTCGTGATATACAAATTGACACCCGGACTTGCGGACTCCAAGTCTCGTGGGTTCAAGATTGTAATTGTTTAGGGATGTTCATCCGATCTAACTTTATCTAAAAACATTATTTTGAAATATTAAATTATTAATATTAACTATTGATATTGTACAAGTGAATTACATTAAATTATTAAAGAATGTTAAATCACTTATTTTTAAAAAAATGAAGCAAACAAAAGTAAGCTTTTTTAAAATTCTATCACCGCAAGCATAACAAGGACCAATTTGAATTTTAAGGCCCTGTTGTTCATATCATAGCAAAATTGCACTTCACACAGTATATATTCGTTGATTTCAAATTATTCAAGGATATTAATTTTGCCAAGTTCATTAAATAAGCAAAAATGCCAAAACAACGACCAATTT
>SNQJ01S0181666.1:7609-19240 GCA_010110895.2 Picea sitchensis
TATGGACAAGTGGAAAATTGGGCAAAGTTGGACATAGGTGACTATGTGGACAAAGTGGCTATGTGGACAAAGTGGTCTAGAAGATGATTCTAAGGAAGTTACATGAAAGTATAAATAAGAGGCAAGGATCTCTCATTTCAAACACACTTGAGCATATTGAATATCTACAGGTGTTTGAGGTAAACAAAGGATATCTAAGCCTAATTTCAGAGGGAATGTTAAGTAAAGAAGGCCTAAATTCAAAGGAGGATAAATTCTTTTGATGATGCTTTCCAAGGTATGTTATTTACAGGTCATCTCACCATTTTTGCAATAACGTTTTTTCTAGAATGATTTGGACCATGAAATTGGGAGGCCATTGAGGAAACATATCCAAGTAGTTTTGGTAAGAATTTCATCTTGTGGGTCGTTGTATTTTTGGAGTTACACTCCGTGGAAAATATGGTTTGGGGCTAGTGCTGAACCTAGTTTAAAATAGGTGTTTCTGGTAAAAATGTCATAAATTCTTCATAACAGATCCAAATTAAGTAAGACCAAATGTGTTGGTTATAGTACAATCTGTAGTATTCTATGTACAATTTTGAGATCCATACAACAAATATTCTTTGTGGGGCACGCTCTACTAGTTTTATCTCTAGAATAAGACATAATTCAACAAGGTATGCCATTTTTTCTATAACTCCTTTTTTGAGAGGTTCCAAGTAGTGAAACCTGGAGGAATTGCATAAAACACACTAAAGAACATTGTGTACTATTTTCATATCTTTATTCATTACATGTACATAGTTATGATTATTTCAAGTTAGGGTTGTTGACTAATCCAAAACTAGTGATGTGAGACTAAAGTAAAGTTTGATGAAAATGATGGTCTCTTGTTGTTAAACTTAAGGAAGGTTTGCAGGTATGTGATCATATACACCATGTCTATTAGAGAGTTACAAATCATATTTGGATGATGAAATTGATGACAAATTTTGGTTGAGGTTGAGGTACAGGTTGGTGCATGGTTGATGCACTTGTTTATGGTACAGGTTGAGGTAGAGGTTGATGCATGGTTTAGGTTATTAGTACAAGTTGTTTGGTGTAGTTTGATTGGTACAAGTTTACAGTAGTATATCTCACAGTGATAGTGTGACAGTGATTCCATCATTCTCCTTATACGTCATGGAGGTTGGACGGGGCAAGGATAGTTGGTTTTAGCCACCTTTTAGTTGTAGTCGAAGAACATAGGGGGTTGTAGCCTCCTTTTGGTTGTAGCCAGAGAATTAGGGAGTTGGAGCTTCCCTCAGGTTGTAGCCTGAGAAACTAGGGGGTTGGAGCCTCCTTCTAGTTGCAAATAGAAAACAAAGGAAGTTGGTGCTTCCAATGAATGTAATTATTCAAGACATATAAGAAAAAGAGTTA
Source organism: Picea sitchensis (assembly GCA_010110895.2). Lineage (NCBI taxonomy): Eukaryota > Viridiplantae > Streptophyta > Pinopsida > Pinales > Pinaceae > Picea > Picea sitchensis. The sequence goes on from SNQJ01S0181666.1 coordinate 9,014, forward strand.
TGTGGTTTTCTCTTGCTTTGGGTTTCCATGTAAAAACATTGGTGTACTGTGTATGTGTATGATTTTTCATTTGTTCATTATTTATTTGCTCTACAAATAAACAATGATAATGCTACATTGATATAACACTTGCGTTATATGGTTAAAAATGATCAGATTTATCTATTACTGATTCACCTCCCCTCTCAGTAATCCAACACACACGTGTGACCTGGGTGAGAACTAGTGGACACCAAACCATATTGGAGGTATTTCCAACTAAACACTTGCCTTAACTTTGGCCCTCAAGGTGCGCATATACGCTAAGATTGGAGGTTGAGTATAGAAATTGAACGTTGTGTACACGAACTGAACTGTCAAAAACCTTGATCGACAATATTAATCCAAATCCTCTCTAAATAATTAAAAACAAAGGAAATTATAACAATTAACAACATTAACCTTGTTAGGCACATTAACGTCAAAAATATGGGTAAATGTGGTATTAGGTATAGTAAATGGGTGTGTAGATAACATAAAGGAGACTAAATGATGGTGTAAAAGATGTCAATTTAGCGAGCCAAATAAAAATAAAACCTCCTCAGAAATAGGAAGGACAATAGCATAAGTTCCAAGGCATCACAACAGGCTCCCTAGAGATCATCAATTTCCACTACATGGAAAAGATTCTACAAAAAGGTCATTCTGGCATTATTTCCCAACTCCATTCCATTCAGTCGGTTGAGACACCCTTTGTGCATCCCAACCTCCAAGATGTACTCTCCCAACATGAAGCCATTTAATAAATCCCCATGGAATTCCCCCTTCCATCAACATCCATGATCATTCAATTCCTCTAGTACCAAGAAGTCTTCCTCCCAATGTTCTCCCTTATCATCATCCTTTTTCCCATAAAATTTAAATTGAGAAAAAATTTCAAGAGTTGCTAGAAGTGGGTTTTATGCATCCTATTACCAACCCCTATTCGTCCCCTATCATCATGGTACTCAATAAATAAAGAACCTGGTGCATGTGTTATGATTTTTGTGCCCTCAACAAACTCATAATTAAAGACAAATTTCCCATTCCTTTCATATATGACCTTTTGTATTAATTGAGTGGTGCTCAATACTTTAACAAACTTGATCTTCATTCTGGATACCACTAGATAGTATGAAAGAAGAAGATATTTCCAAGACTTCCTTTCAAACTCATGAGGGTCACTATGAGTTCTTGGTCATGCCCTTTGGCCTATGTAATTCCCGCTCCACTTTTCAAAGTCTCATGAATCATGTCTTCCATCCTTTCATCCATCATTTTTTCTTAGTTTTATTTGATGATATTCACATCTATAGTAAAACTTGGCAATCCCATATCACCCATGTGGATCAAGTTATACATATACTATCTAAGAACAAACTTTTTCTCAAACATTCTAAATGGGCTTTTGGAGACTCTAAACTTGAGTATCTAGATCATATTGTCGACAAGGATGGTGTCAGGTGGATGCTAAGAAAATTGAATCTATGAAGGAGTAGCCTCACCCTAAAATGCTTAAAATTTTGTTTGTCTTCCTGGGTTTAATGGGATATTATCACAATTTTGTTCAGAATTATGGAAAAATTTCAAATCCTCTCATTGTGCTCCTTAAAAAGGAATGCTTTCAGTTGGAATCCAACAACTGATAAATCCTTTTGCGCCTTGAAAGAGGCTATGTGCATGAATCTTGTCCTGGAAATACCAGACATCACTAAGACTTTTGTCCTAGAAAGTGATACTTCAAGGAAAGGAATTAGGGTAGTCCTCATGTAAGCTACAAGACCTTTGGCTTTCACTAGAAAACAAATTTTGCAAAGACATTTGGATAATTCAACCTGTGGAAAGGAAATGTTGTTTATTATGCACTCAGTGGATCTTTGGCATCCTTATCTCTTGGGGCAATGATTCCAAATCAAAATTGATCATCATAGCCTCAATTATTTTCTAAAAAAAGAATTTTATCTCGAAGCAACAAAAATGGGGGAACAAGTTATTTGGATATGATTATGAGATCATTTACAAAAAGGGAAAATAAAATTGCGGCATTGATTCTCTTTCAAGGAAACTTGAAGAATAAGGGTCCCTATATTCCCTCTCTTTCATTGTCACATATTGGATTCAAGTCATCCACTGGGAATGGTTCTAAGACCCCAAACTTTCCATCCTGATCCAACAATTGCAACAAAATTCTCAAGTTTCTCTAGGGTAATCTTGACACAATGAAGAGATTCTCTATAAAGGTCTCTTATATTTAAGAAAATAGTCAAACCTTAAATCCACTATGCAATATGAGCTTCATGATTCCCCCACAGATTGGGTATTCAGGATTTACCAAAACCTATGAATGGGTCAAACATTATTATTTATGGGAAGGTATGAAACAATACATCTGAACCTTTGTTGTTGAATGGGATATCTTTCAACGCAATAAGAGAGAAACAATAAAATCTCTAGGCACAATCCAACCAATTTTGATTCCACCTACTATTTGGAAGGATATTTCCATGGACTTCATTGTTGGCTTATCTAAATAGGTAAATAAGCCATTCGTCATGGTGATAGTCGATCGTCTTTCCAAATATGTTCATTTATATTCTCTTCAACACCCGTTCACCACATCTACTGTGTCTCAAATTTTTATGGACAATATCTTCAGAATCCATGGCATGCCTCATTCTATTGTCTTCTACCATGATCCAACTTTCAACAACAATTTTTGGAAAGAATTGTTCAGGATCCAAAGAACCCAATTTCATCTCAGTATCGCTTATCATCCCTAGACTAATGGATGAGCTGAAGCTATCAACAAGTGTTTGGAAAAACATTTGTTATGTTTTGTGTCTAATCAACAAAATCATTGGTCTCAGTGGTTACCCCTCATGGAATGGTGTTTCAAAACATATTGCCATAATGACACTTGCATGACTCCCTTTGAAGCGGTATACAAGTAAAATACACCATTGTTTCTCTCATACACGTCAGGTGTTTCCAAGGTTCATAAGGTCGAAAACACTCTTATATTCTAAGAGGTTATTCTTCGTACCCTCAAAGAAAATTTGGCCATGGCACATAAAGAAACAATCAAATCAAGGTAATTCAAAACTTCAATTTGTTGAAGGGGACTAGGTGTTTCTTCTTCTGCAACCTTATAAGAAAACATCAATCAAAGTTGCATGCTGTCAGAAAATCACCCCCAATTTTTATGGTCCTTATACAATTCTCAAGAGAGTGGTTCTCGTGGCCTACCAATTATCTCTTTCCACTAACTCTAATATCCATATTGTTTTTCATGTCTCATGTTAAAATAAAGTGATTAGAACTAAGTGTTAGACTCAAACCAATCTCCTTGAGTTTGATGAATAAGGATCCATTTGAATGCAGACAAAAGTAGTTATAGAGCAACGTGAGCGTAGTATTTGTCAGTGCACCATCAATGAAGTTTTATCTCAAAGGAAGGATACACAACCGAAATATGCCACCTAGAAGATAGCTACAATTTTGCAAGAATTACCTTATCTCATGCCTTGAGGACAAGGCTATTTTTCAAGGGAGAGGGAATATTAGGGACCTAACCTCCCTACTCCCTCACATAAGTAGAATGAATTTTTTTCAAAATAAAGGCCGACATTAGTAAATAAGGAGTATATAATAATGTGAGCAAGTCTAATGTAAGAAGACTTAATATAAGCTTTCGCTTATAGAAATATCTTCCTCTAGAATGTCTTTAGAATATAAGATTAGAAAAAATAAGAGTAGAAGGCATGGGAAAGTCTTTTCTTGAGAATTATTATAATATAGATCTACTATGTTGGAGGTTTTCCCATTGAAGGGGAAAGTGAAATTGGATTTATATCAATAAAGGTATCATTATTGTTGCTTTTATTCTCTATATTTTATTATTATTCTTTTATTTGCTGCAATATTTCTATTTTTATTTATTATATTGCATTTGGTACCTTACAATTTTCACATCCTTTTGTTACATTCATTCGAGATGATGCCTACTCAATTTCATACATGCTTTCCAAATCATATTTGGATGAGAATGCATATTAAAGACCCAAATGGGAACTGTCCATCCTACAAATAGTCGATTTTCTCACGGATGAACCTACATATTTGAGGATAATGAGATATCATATTAAGGAGCCACCTCATGTACTTACAGTCAAAGGATCATTAATGTCCATTCATTGTTACATAGCTCTGGCATCTAAACCTCCAACCTATATAACGGATGAAGGGAATATGTATTGGAAAATTTCCATGAATGAAGGGGGTTTGGATATTTTGTAATATACCAGATACAAAAATTATACAGAACAGAAATAAAATGCTAGAAATGGAAGAATAACAACAATATATCCAGAATAATCACCACAATAACATTGAAATGTTATAAGAATAACAACAGAAATAACACTTTGATTCTCAGAGCAATGGTCACGGGCCTCTTCGAGGGGGCAACCTCCAGTCGAGCAGAACTCTATTACAATAATATCCAAGATAGGGTTCTCATACCCTTGACTCCTATTTATACTAAATATGTCTATCAAAAGAAGCATCTAGAGGAAGATCCTTCTAGAAGCAGAAGCTTCTATTAGGTCTTCTTACATTCGACTTATTCTATTTTATTGCAAGGCCTTATTAATATTGACCTTTATTACATCCGAATATATTGTTCTACCTATGTGTGGGTTAGGACCCTAACATGTCCTGCCCCTTAAAAAAAACCTTGCCCTCAAGGCTTGAGATGTGAAAATTGTTGCAGAATGGTAGCTAGTTCCCAAGTGGCATCTGATGGAGTTGTATCTTTCAAATAGATTAACACTTCCTTGATGGTTCTCTGACAGAAGCGACGCTCACGCTGGTCCAAAACTGCTTGTGGTTGTATCCAAATGGATTCTTCTTCGGCTAAATCGGGAAGGTTTCTTTGAATTTGGCACTTAGTTCCGATCACCTTCTTTAAGTAGGAAACATGAAAAATAGGATGTATCTTCGAATGACTGGGCAAAGCTAATTAATAGGCCACCTGTCCCACACTCTTGAGAACTATATAAGGACCATAAAATTTGGGCGATAGCTTCTGACAATGCTCAGCCTTGAGGGAATTTTGCTTGTAAGGTTGCAAGCAAAGAAACATCTGATCCCCTTCTTCAATTTGACATTTAGAGTGACCTTGATCTGCTTGTTGCTTCATGTGATTCTGTTCCATGACCAAATTCTCTTTGAGGGTACAGAGAATAGACTCTCGAACTGTAAGTGTTTTTTCAACTACCTGGACCTTCGAGACACCAGGTAAGTATGAGAGAACTGAAGGTGGCTTTTGTGCATATACCGCTTCAAAAGGAATCATGTTTGTAGTTGTATGGTATGAAGTGGTGTATTACCATTCAGCTAGGGGTAACCATTGAGTCCATTGATTTTTCTTTTCCAAGGAAAAACACCTCAAATATACTTCCAAACACTTGTTGACAACTTTTGTTTAACCATCAGTATAGGGATGATAAGTTGTACTGAGATGAAATTGGGTGCCTTGTATCTTGACCAGTTCTTGCCAAAAATTGCTTATGAAAGTGGGGTCACGATAAGAAACAATAGAGTGTGGCATGCTATGGAGCTTGAAGACCTAATCCATGAAAATTTGAGCCACTGTGGATGTTGTAAACGGGTGTTGAAGAGAGCGGAAATGAGCATAGTTGGAAAGGCGATCAACAACCACCATGATGACTGATTTATTTCCTGATTTGGGTAAGCCTGTAATAAATCCATAGAGATATCCTTCCAAATGGCAGGTGGAATCGGGAGCGGTTGTAGTGTGCCCGTAGATTTGACTATTTCTCCCTTGTTTCATTGACACACATCACATTCGGCCACAAAATTATGAATGTCTTGTTTCATACCATCCCAGAAAAAAATAACGTTTGACCCTGTCATAGGTTTTGGTGAACCTAGAGTGCCCCGCTATCGGTGTAGCATGAAGCTCAAAAAGTACCATGGATTTAAGCTTTGATTGTTTACTTAAATAAAAATGGCCTTTGTATCGAAGCTCATCATTGAGCCAAGAGTACCCTGGGGGAGCTGGAGCACTGGACCACAATTGTTGGATCAGCTACGAACTTTTGGGATCTTGTAGCCATTCCTGGAGAAAATCTTGGAGCCAATCTGGTACAATGAAGGAAAGAGAAAAAAGGGATCCTTCATCTTCATATTTGTGTGAAAGTGCATCTACAACTACATTTTCTTTTCCTTTCTTGTAAATGATCTCATAATCATAGCCAAATAGCTTAGTTACCCATTTTTGTTGCTCCAGGGAAGAAATGCGTTGTTCCAAACAATACTTGAGGCTTTGATGGTCTGTCTTAATTTGGAAGCATAGCCCCAATAGATAAGGGTGCCACAAATCAATGGCCTGCAGAATAGCCAACATTTCCTTTTCATAGATAGATTTGCCCAAATTGCTTTCAGATAGTTGCTTGCTGGTAAAGGCCAAAGTTCGACCCTCTTGCATAAGGACATCACCAATTCCTTTCCCTGAAGCATCACATTCCAAGACAAAGGTCTTTATGAAATCAGGAAGGACCGGGACTAGAGTGGTGCACATGGCCATCTTCGAGGTTTGAAAATCTTGAGCAGCAGTTGGAGTCCAAGTGAAAGAGTTCTTTTTTAGGAGAGCAGTGAGAGGTGCTGCAATCTTTCCGTAATTCTTAATAAACTTGTGATAATAGCCTGCTAAGCCCAGAAATCCATGAAATATTTTGAGAGTCTTTGGGTGAGGCCAGTCTTTCATAGCTTCAATATTTTTAGGATCCACCCTGATGCCATCCTTGCCAACCATATGACCCAAGTACTCTACTTCTGAGGCGCCAAATGCACATTTAGACTGTTTCAGGAAATGTTGGTGCTGAGAGAGTAGATAGAGAAATCAATCCACATGAGAAAGATGTTTTGTCCAGGTCTTTCTATATATGAGGATATCATCAAAGAAAACTAAGACAAAAGGACGGAGAAAAGGATGGAAGACATGATTCATGAGGCTTTGGAAGGTGGAGGGGGCATTACACAAGCCAAATGGCATGACCAAAACTCATAGTGGCCTTCATGAGTTCTAAAGGCAGTCTTGGGAATGTCTGACCCTTTCATATGTATTTGGTGGTAGCTTGAACGAAGATCAAGTTTAGTAAAGAATTGGGCACCACTCAGTTCATCCAGGAGGTCATCAATGACATGAATGGGGAATTTGTCTTTAATGGTAAGTTTGTTGAGGGCCCAGAAGTCAGGACACATTAGCCAAGAACCTTATTTCTTCAGGACCATGACCACAGGAGAAGAGTAGGGGCTCGTACTAGGGAGGATAATGCCTGCATTAAGGAGTTCCTGGACCATTTTCTCAATTTCATTTTTTGGGAAAAGGGGTGACGATACGGACAGATATTGGGAGGAAGGCTTCTAGGTACAAGGGGAATGGAATGATCATGAACACCATGTGAAAGAGGGAGTCCCTGGGGAGTGGAAAATACCACTTGATGTTTAGAAAGGATGGCTTTGAGGTCTTGTGACACCGAGGGTGTTTTTGTTTCTTGGATGGCATGGAGTTGAGAAATAACACCAGAATGACACTTTTTGAGTAGCTTTTCCATGCGATGGGAACTAATTATCTCAGGTGAACCAATGGTGATGCCTTGGAACTTATATTGGTGGCCTTCCTGGTCAAATTGCATGGTTAATTCCTTAAAATCCATGAGAATGGGACCCAAATTCCTTAGCCAGTCTGCACACAACACAATGTCACACCCACCCATGTCTATAGAAAACATATGAGATTTCAAGTGGTAGTCACCAATTTGGAGATGCAAATTTTCACAATGCCCTCCATATTTCATGGATCCACCATTGGCAATCATGATTTGGAAATTATTGATGGCATGGATGTAGCAATGAGTTTCTTGGGCAATTTCGTGATGAATAAAATTATGGGTGCTTCCACTATCAACCAGAATGATGACATTCTTATGCTTGATGTAACCGATTAGCTTGAGGGTTTGGGGAGCAGAGAAGCCAGTGAGAGCATTGAGGGAAATGACCAGTTCTACTTTGGGAGGGTCTGAGGGAGGGGTTATGATCGGGGTTTCAGGTGACTTAGACACAAGGGGAGTTTCAATATCCTCTTCCGAAATATCCTCGGAGATGGCCATAAACAACTTTTGTTCCTTACACTTGTGGCCTGGAAAATATTTTTGATCACAATTATAACAAAGGCCTTTTAGTTGGCTTTCATCCATTTCATCCCTGGTCAATTTTTGGATCTTTAGTGGAGCAGAGGGAGTAGTGAGATTTACTGGTTTAGAGCAAGGGATAAAGAAGGGTTTCTGGTTGTGAGAAGATACAACCTGTTGTGATTCTTTATCTCTTTTAGTAGCCTCCACCCAACTCTGAGGCAGAGCCATGAGGACATGGGCCTGGATCTCATCCTTCAGACCACTGATAAAACATTCTTGGAAAAAGGCATCAGACATGCCATTTGTCCGAAAAGCCAGGCGCTCAAAGGTAGCTATAAAGTCTTCCACTGTTCCTGATTGTTTCAACTTTTTCAAATGGCCCAAATGGTTGGTGTCAATGTCAAAGTGTTCATAAAGATCTTCCACAATGTGTGTCCAGGAAATATACCCTTGACGGGAAGTTTTTCTCCATTTCCATCATTGCCAACGTTCTTGATCTATATGGAGAACACCATACCGGAGTTTGTCCAAGTCATTTGTAATGTCGTATAAAGAGAAATAATGTTCCATTTGGGTTACCCAACCAGTGGGGTCTGAGCCATCAAATTTGGTCACATCCACCCATGGAAGGCGTAGGTCATGTTGAAAGTGATGGTTCTGAAAGTTATGGGAATGAGAGGAAGAGGAAGGGTTATCTGTAGGGATATGTAGTTTGGTGCAGAGTGCCGAAAAGATAGATTCAAGTTGGGTGGTGAGGTCTTGTTTGATTTCCTCCATTTAGGACTGCATGGTTGTATTGATGGAGAAAACATTGGCACTGAGTTGTTTTACTTATTTTTGGGTCTCGATGAGACCATATTATAAGGTGTTGAAGAAAACTTTCAAGTCTTGGCTACGGGTATGGGCCATGAGGATGGGGGAACTGAAAAGGGGGGGGCAGGGTCAAAATTTTTGCCGAAAAATGATATAGATGAAAGTGATAAGGGAGAAGCTATGAATCCAAATACTGTGGAGTTATACTCCGGTCTGAAGAATATTGTAGAGAGGAAATGCCCAAATGATTAACCAGAAAGAAATGTGTATTTACTTGGCAACCCGAACATAGTTGCGCGACAATAGATCTTGTCTATTTTAATTTGTTTATGTTTCGGTCCCCAAGGGTTAGGTATTCAAGGATTCTACAGACAAGGGTTTTCTCTGTGCTATATCTCTCTGATATACGTGTGGGGTACAACAGTAGTACTCGACCCAATATCTCAGGGAACTAACTAAGGAGGATAAACCATACCCTTAGTCATACTACCCGACTACCCAGGTACTAGAGAGTACTTTCCCAAGTGTTATTATTGGTGTCACTATAATAGTCAGACGACCGATCGATTTATATAAAGAGGGCTTTAGGAAATCTAGGTTGATCCATACACAAGTGATGTCTGATGCGCTACCACTCGAAGGGGTACCAACAGGGGTTACAAGGGTGGCCACCAGATGTGTGCTTAAGAACCACTTGTATTTCCTGTGTGTATGAATCCCTCAACCATGGGTTTATGCACGTAATGACAGATCTTTGTGTCTTAAAGGCATCGGAATACGTCTCTACCCTAAAAAACATTTACCCACAATTTCTGCCAAGGAAACTGCTCTAATACCACTTTTAATATACTAGATATAAAAATTATGTAGAATAGAAATAGAATGCTAGAAATGGCAGAATAACAACAATATAACCAGAATAATCACCACAATAACACTGAAATGATATAAGAATAACAATAGAAATAACACTTTGATTCTGAGAGCAATGTTCACGGGCCTCTTCGAGGGGGCAAGCTCCAGTCGAGCAGAGCTCTATTACAATAATATCCAGGCTAGGGTTCTCATACCCTCGAATCCTATTTATACTAAATATGTCTATCAAAAGAAGAATCTAGAGGAATATCCTTCTATAAGCAGAAGCTTCTATTAGGTCTTCTTACATTCGACTTATTCT
>SNQJ01S0181667.1:0-19240 GCA_010110895.2 Picea sitchensis
AAAGACATTTTCTTTAGTTCAATTAGAGTAGGATAGTAAATAAATAAATAAATGTTGCACATAAGTACAATGCAACATATATTTCATACTTTTCATAAATGGGAATGTCAAAAGTTAACAAAGCAATCAGTTTAAGATCTTTTTTTCCTATAGTAGATTTCTTTCTAAAAGATATGATAATTTTGTTTGGAATTCTATGAGAAGGGAATATCTTCATCCTATGAATGCGCACATAATATTGGAATGGTTTCAAAAGAAGAGAAGGAATCCTTGTCAAAGGAAGATAACACTTGAGGGAGTGCTTCATGACCTATTTCTTCAAAATTCTTTTTTTCCTTAAGTTGTTAAAAATGATGCATTCGTGCTTTATCATTAACTATCTATTTTAAGACCACTATTTCACAAGGATGATCAATTACGTGATATTTTTAATAGCATTTTAAACTAAATGTTAATTCCAAACTATTTTATCCATAGCTAATGATTCAACTTTTGACATTTTCCTTAAATTTTCTATTTGTAAACATGAATAAAAATCTAGTTTTAATTTAGTTCTATTGGTTTTTTTTTAGCATCTGTTTGCAACCCTCTGTAAAATATTTTTTTTTAGCATATCACATTGTTTGCATGAGACCATGAAAAACCTCAAGCATGGGGGAGTGGTTGTTGAGACAATATTAGTTAGGTTTATTTTCTAATAAAAAGGAAGTGCCAACAAGAGCAGTGATCATCCTAGTTCCAAAAGAGGAGGGTTCTAAATATCAACACATGGTCATCCAATTACAAAATACCCTCTTGTCACAGAGCTTGGAGCCCAGTCACCAAATTATTTTGCATTATTCTGATGCAAACTCAGAGTTCCTGCATCTAGTGTTGGTATTTGTTCCATCTACATGGCTTTTCAGTTGAATCAGATCACAGGTCCTCTTCTAGAACACTAGAGAAAACCAACTACTTCTACAAGGTGCATCCTACAAAGTTTCGAAAGAACTACCACCAGGTACTGTGCCAAATCCTCCTTGAGTACCAGAATACAATGTTTGCATCTGCACTCATCCAGTATTGGACCACAACTTTGCTTTCATCCTGTACTGGAAAACATTTATGCATTCATCTGGTACTGTGGGAGGAAGTATGTGTTCATCTGGTACTGGACCACACCTCTGTGTTAATATGGTAATGGCAGTCGCCTATGTGCTCATCTATTACCAAAGAAGAAGGTATGCACTATTTCGGTACTGAGCATAACCCTGCGTCCATCCAGTACCAAAGGAGAAGGTATGCGCTATTCTGGTACTCAGCATAACCCTGTGTACTGATACTTGTATGGTACTAAGGTAAACCCGTTGGGGTACTGAGGTAAACCCGTTGGGGTACTGAACAGGCTTTCTGGCAGCGGGGTTATGCAAGGTAAAGGGAGTTGAAAAGCATAAAGTGGCACACTTAAAACTAAACAAAAACCCTTGGGTCTCATTCTGAAACAATCATTATCAAATCAAGGCTAGGAGATGACATTATATCTCATAGATGATGTTCTTAAGAACTTTCAATTATCCTCTTTAGAGTTCTATATTTAAAATAAATAGGCTTGCATGAGAAGTGGGACCCTCAGTATTTCAAAGTGCTGAGAAGGTGGCGCTATTCTCAAAAATTCAACATAACCCCCTCGTGGTAATCGATAATACTTGTATGGTACTAAGGTAAACCTGCTGGGGTACTGAGGTAAACCCGCTAGTACCGGTAATGAATAGGCTTTCTGGCAGTGGGGTTATGCAAGGTAAAGGGAGTTGAAAAGCATGCGGCACAATTTAAAACTAAAACAAAACCCTTGGGTCTCATTCTAAAACAATCATTATCAAATCAAGGCTAGAGATGACATTATATCTCATAGATGATGTTCTTAAGAACTTTCAAGTATCCACTTTAGAGTTCTATATTTAAAATAAATAGGCTTGCATGAGAAGTGGGACCCTCAACATATGTAATTCAATCTATCTAAACAAAAGAGCTTCATCTCTAAAAAATTGGATAAGAAATGAGTTAATCATCTTGGGATGTATTTCTTTATGTGTTCCTCTCTTTCAAATGAGATCTAAACTATGCTTTTATCACTTTTATTTTAAAGGTAATCAAGCCAAGGGGGCCTATTAGTCAAATTATAAAAATGCTTGGACACTATCCTATAATCATATTAGAGTGACATCTCGCCCTTTCTCCTAATTATGATCCCATATAAATTGGATAAGACCTAACGCCAAATCACTAACAGATCTAATCTATTACTCATGACTCCACTTTTTCATCATAACTACTTTTCCATGGTAAGAAGTGTGAAGCATATGCCAGAATTTTATATTCTATAGAAAGTTACATAAAAGAGAACTTAAGAAGTTGAAGGAAGGTGAAACTTCAAGAAATGTTTGATTGAGTGAGGAGTACCATCAATTTTGAAAATTTGAAAAATCATTGTTTATTAAGCACATGCAATGAGTTAAGCATGGGGGTATGTTGAGGCTCCATTTTGACACCTTTATTACCCCATATTACCCTCTATCTCGGCCTATTTTACCTATGCTATGCTCATATATAATTGACTCCAAGCTTCCTCCACAAATACACTTGATGCCCTTGTCCATATGCATAGAGTAGTAACTTTAAGTGATTAAGGCATGATTTGTTTAGTTTTCTTGAGTTAATTTGATTAAATGGTTGATTATGTATGATCCTAATCACTTGGAATCTTAAGAAACTTGATCTGGTACCTCACTATTATGGTACTACAACTATAGCACAATCTGGTACTACAACTCCATCCTGCAGTACCATCTTTAAAACCTCTTCTGGTACCATCTCTGCACCTCTTCTGGTACTAGATTTTTTCTTCATCTAGTACCATCTCTCCACCTCTTTCAGTACCAACTTCATCCGGTACAACACTCCACTTCTTCTGTACCAGCTTTCATCCGCATCAGGCTCGCTCTATACTAGCTAGCTCCATCCTGTACTTCCATCGCATTGGTCCAAGACTCCATAGTCAGAATCAGGTTCATTTCAAGACAAACCCTTCACGTGATTCTCGGTAATTAATCGTCAACCTGTACCAATGCTAACTGGGTACCAACTGCTAACTGGTACTAGACATAATTTGGACTTTTAATGTTTCTAGAAGAAAATTGAGCACATGGGTTTTGTCTAGAATGATTTTTACATGTGGATGCGTAGGTCAAAATTGAACCATATTTCATGTGTGGACCTCCAACAGAGGGGGAATGATTCTTCCAAAATTAGCAAAAAACTCAAAACCATCAATTTGTGTATTCTATTTTCTGCTTTTAGCCATGCTATCGATCTAGAAATTCCAAGATATGGGTTTTGTTTAGAATATGGAAATTGAGTAAAATAAGGGCCATTTTTTAAAATTAGAATTTGGGAGATATGGGTGGAGCTCTAACTCCTAATCACCAAATTGATGAAAAACACATATATTTTGGATTTATCCTAAAATTGTGAAATTGTTTTCTTAGTTTAGATTCGGTTTCATCCATTTGTCCATGGATTTTATGTATAAAATAATACTTCATAGGTCCTGACTACAAGTGCACTGTTATATTGTAAGATTGGTGCTTGAAGGACAAGGAATTGTTGGCGCTGTAGGCTCTTGATTTTGAATATTGTTGATTGTACTCTCAAGTAATGATATAAGTTGTAATTCATGGATTTCATGTGTATGTTCAAATATTCTTCTCTCTAAGTCTTTCTTAATATTCCTTGTTATACCCATTAAGGGCCCAACGACCCAATCAAGGTAATTTTCATTGTATTTTATTTGTAATTATATTAGATTTATGTGTGTATGTGTGGGTGTGAACATTTAAAAATTGTGTGTGTTCTCAATGATTTTGAATACATTTTAAAGTTCAGCATAGAATCATTTCCTTCTTAATCAGTGTGATTCATTAGACATTGGACATAGTAGATAGTTTCCTTTCTATTTCTACAAGGTAACATTTAATAGATAAGAATTTTATGTGTGAGATTGCTTTAGCAAACAAATTTATTATTATTATTCTTTTGAGTTTCAGGATCGTGGTGTTCTTAGTGGGTATAGGAAAAATAGGACTTATTCTTTTACCTTCATGTTCCATAATGAAGCCTCCTAATTATATTGATCAAGCTTTTATGTAAATGACAATGTGTTTGATTGAATAGAATTGAATTATGATTTGAGTTATGTTTAAGAGTGTCTAAATTTGATTGTTAATTACTGTTTTTGATTGCTGCTAAATGGAACAAGATCTTAAGTTCATCTCTTCATTTCATGAGCCTATAATGAATAGAATTATTATGTGAGCAAGAGCCTTTTCAATCGAGTGTTTTCTTGAGAGTTTTATTATGAGCTCTGTCTTCTATTATTGTTGTTGAAGTGTGCCCATATTTGCTTGCTAGTTGTTTTTTAAGAATAATAGCTACAGATAACTAAGTCAAAGTCCATATTTCCACTTCTACATCTTGTAAATAGACAAGTCATTATCTAAGGAAGATCTTTTGAATGCATGATTTCTAAGATTTCGTTTACAATTTTTGCTTTATGAATTTTTAAATGAGTGGAGAATGTTATTTGAAAAAAGTGTGAAAACAAAGCATTTTTTTATTGATGGTTTTCTATCAAAGCTAAGCTATACTAAAAGACATAGGAACCTATCCTGTTGGCACATATAGTGCATCAACTCTAACATTACAAATCATGGTTGATAATTTATATTTGTTAATATATTATGCATATAATTGCACCAACAATCTACATGTGTTCTTGAAGAAGCTGAGTACACATCCCCTCCTTCATTCACATAGGTTTTTTATTCTCTAGAAGAACTTCTTCAAACTTATTTTTCTCAACTTTGATCTACATTGCTTCTTGTAGTTTCCTTATTTTCCACATCTCTAGCTGTGATATGTTTACAAAATTTCTATGAGATTTATATATACCCTTAGACTTAGAATTCCACTTGAGGACTTAGATTTATTTATTTCACAAGACCTCTTGCAAATAATGGACAGCTCCGCCATTCCTTCCATGTTCTTATGTCTAATCTCCTCTGATTAAAAATATGAGACCACTTCATCAAAATTTAAGGAAATTGTATTAATACCTATGGAAACAACCAGACTATCCCACACCAGGTAAAGAGAATAGTAAACTCATACACTTATCTTCATCCTAAATATTAATATCAACAAATAAAAGTTGACTTACCACATTCATTGAAGGCCTTCAAAGTTTCTGCAACACCATGAAGTCTCCATCTCTCATCCTTAGGTTATACAACTTATTTCTTAGGAATAATTTATTTGCTAGGGACTTAGACCGATAAAAATTCTTTAACCCCATATAAATCCTGGTTGTAGCTTCCTCCTCACACACACCTCAATAATACTAAATACGAGAGACACAATACATTATGCTCTCAAATTCTATCCAACTTTTTCTAGTCATCTACTAAATTCATTGTAAGTGTATTCAATCCATCCATTTATCTTTGTCCACCAACATATCTCCATATTGAGCTTCCACAACTCAAAACTTTTTCCCATTAAACTTCTCGATCCCCATTTTCAAACTTCTCACCATTTCTCTTGACCAAGAATCAATACCATAGATCTCCCAATCAAAACGATTATCACAGCCTCAATACAAACCTCGGTTCACAAAGGAATCCCATTGAAGACAATAGTTTCTCTGATACCAAATGTGTATTTTAATCTTGTACAATTATTTACTACAAAACCATTTCAAGAAAGAACGGGGAAAATGATACAATGGAAAATACACAATGTTGGCATCCCTATAATGGCTTATCCATAGTGATCAAGCATTATGCTACACAAGCCATGTACCTATGTATAAAAAGAGCCTACATGTGTTGATTAGACAAGATCCTAGGGGCACCTGTTGACATGCCTCTGAGGGAAACCCCATTCATCCTTGTCCTAGAACTCCATCCACATGTCCTTATAATTCATCCAAATATCTCCCAAAGAGTATATCCACTAAACTCCCAGTTCACATGAGTATATGTTAAATCCATGATGCAAAATTCGTTGATCAACATGTAGTTTCCAAAGGTTACTTCTAGTCCCTAATCCTCTGAGTAATAATATCATGTTAAAATCTATATGTTACCATTAAATCCTTTCAAAATCTTCAAGGATCTTTCTCATAGTGACAAGTGAACATCAATGAAGTTGTGGGTGGCCCCACCATCCACCAATGTTGTAAATAACATAACCTTCATACAATAGCTCGACCTGGAAGGTATAATATTTAGGGAGCCCTGGAAGTGTAGCAATGGTTACTCCCATGGGGATATCTTGCAATGGTGCCTTTTAAATGTTTTGCAATGTCTCACCATTGTATTTTCCAACACTTTCTTCCTCCCCTTCATCCTCCTATACTTTAATAGATGATATCATCTACTATTCTATACATATCATCTTGGATACTTTCCCTCCATCACTTCACAAGAAAAGGTATTCTTGGAGCATTCACCAAGAGAATGGACTTCTAGTTTGTTGAGATATCAGTCATAGAGAAGGATGTGGGTCTCCTGGATAAGGCATCAACAAATATGTTCTTTTACCTTAACATATATTCAACGCGGAAATAATATGCATGTATATATTTCACCCATTTATTTTGTTCTTATTCGCCCTACTCCAAGAAACATATCAATCTTTTTTGGTCAATCTGAACCACGAAGCGCCTTCCTGCCAAGTACTATATAAATTTGGGCAATGCATGGATGATGACCAACATTTTTTTATCATAGATTGCGTAGAGCCTCTTAGCCTCCTCTTTATATTTTTTTCTCCGAATTCATCGGATGTCAGCTCTAATACATCAATACTTCCCATTTCCATTCACATAATGTGTCACACTCAAGGAAAAAATACTATGTAACATATGGAAGTGCCAATACTGGGAAATCACTCATGACTCTATGCATTCTATCAAATGCCACCTGTGCATCCTATGACCATTGGAATTCCTCCTTGTTGGAGATTTTTTTTAATGGAACTACTACTTGTGAAAATCGTTTCAAAAGGAGCATGTAATAGTTATATATCCCAAACAACTCATAGATATATGAGTTTCTTGGGGGTGGGCCTATCTAAGATGTTATGAATATTCTCCTGATGTAACCTTTGCATTCCTCAACACTGAGTAGCATGCTCTCATAGAGGACTGCCAAACCAATCTCACACTTTGCCTCCTTGGCAAAAATCCATTATTCTTCCATAATGGTGATAATATCATCCACATGTTTCAGGGCTTCTTCCCATGTCCTATTATAGATGATAATATCGTGAAAGAACAACATTAAAAAATTCTCACTATTTGTTGAAGATATGGTTCATGCATGATTGAAAGGTAGTGGGTGTGGTTTTCAACCTAAAGGGAGTGACTAAGAACTTGTAATGGCCATAATGACACCTAAACGCTATTTTTGAGATGTCCTCCTCTCCTCGACCTGATATGGTGGTATCTTGGACGCTGATCAAACTTAAAAGTACATCGCCTACGAAACTCATCGGTATTGGGTATCTATTTTTAATGGTCTTCGTGTTCAAGTCTCTATAGTTTATGCACATGTTCATAGTACACTATTTCTTCTTTACTAGTACATATGATGAAGCAAAAGGACTAGAAATAGGTAAGATGTGTCCCATAGCTAGTAGCTCCTTTATGGCCTTTTCTATTTCATTCTTGAATCTCTTGGGATTCCTATAGGGAATGGCAGGATGATGGGATTCGACCCCTCTTCTATCTCTCAATGACATGATAAAACCCTCTATCAGGTGGTCTCCCTACCAACAATGGTTCAAACACTCTCTCACGATTTCCAAGAAATGCTTGGATATGTTCCATAGGGTAATCCTAGAATTACTATGATGGATTCTCCATAGTGATCAAGAGTTATGTTGCACAAGCCATGTACCCATGTATAAAAGAAAACTCCATGTGTTTGTTAGACATGATCCTGGGGGCACCTGTCGACATGCCTCTTAGGATGACTTGTTGTCTACCCTTGTCTTGTAACTCCATCCTCATGTCCTTATAATTCATGCAGATATTTCCCAAATAGTATATCCACTGAAATCATAGCACAACATCATTATATGCTAAATCTGTGATGTAAAAGTCATTGATCAACATGCAGTTTCCCAAGGTTAATTCTAGTCCCCTAATCCTTTGAGTACACATCATGTTCTACCCATCTACTACTACCACATTAAATCCTTCAAAATCCTCCACAGGGATTTGTCTCCTGATGACAAGTGCAACATCAATGAAGTTGTGGGTTATTCCACTACACCAATTCTCAACCCTCTACTTGCACAATACCCTCCGACCAAAGGGTATAGTATTTAGTAATCCATGAAAGTATCAATGAGCACTCCCTTTGGGGATATCTTGCAATGGTGCATGTTTTATGGTATGCAATGGATCACCACCGCTTCAACACCTTCTTCCTCCCTCGGCCATCCCTCCTCCTTGTCTAAAATCCACCGTAATAACTCCCATCATTATGACTACAAGAGACGCAAGCAAGGGTGATTTTTTTTTTTCAAAGAAAGACACAACAACCATGACAACAGATAAGCAACACCACTTGATGACAAACACAATGCACGTATATCATGAAATAGACAACAATGACTTGGCACACTAGCACATCACGCAACTAAATGAACATGTGATAATCAATAGACAGATAGAAACAACTACCCGCCCAACACAAGAAATACAACTAGTATGAGCTAAAGGAAAACATCAACAACTCAACATGCTGGTTTTTCCTCGGCTAACTAGGAAATATAAACCTCTACATCAAGAAAAACCAAACTCCTTAAGGCATTACAAAACCAAGTCCCAAACCATTACTACTCTAACAACTCCTTAATATCGTAGGAACACTCCATCCGTTATCATTCACACTCTCCTATCCATCGATGCTGATGATCCCCTCATCATAATCATGTCACAATGGTGACGATAGGCATGATGATAACCTTTGTGCAACATAACACATCTAGACCAATAACTCCAAGAAATATAATGCACTAGGGACAATCAATTGATTGTTTAAACACAAGATGAGGACTAACCCAAGCAATAAGCTTCTATAAGATGTAGAGATGAATTACTCAAATTAAATAGTACCGCTATTAAACGACCTCTCCAACAAACCATAACCATTATTTGTTAAACATGATGTCTAATTGCAAAGGAGTGAGCTACTATAAATGTTACTATTAGCATAAATGTTATCATATAATCAGGAACTATTATATGTCTAACAATGATATCGCTGTCCCAATAATAATTTGCATCCATTAATAAGTCATGTTCTATTAATATTGTCTATCCATGTGCTATTTATTAATAAGAAATCAATCAATAAATCCATGCTAGCTATATCAACAACAATATCAATGACTATTAATACATGACAGATCTCAGCTTTATTAAACACATTATATTTTGTCTAACACATATCTAATAAGGATATCACCATTCCGACAATGATATGGTTGTTCAACAAATTTAATAATAATTTTCCTTTATCTCATAATGATATCTTACTAATAAAATAATGCTAAATCTTTGTCAATAATGAATGGTAAATCATTGTCTATAACAATGGTAAATTATTGTATGTAATAAATGGTAAATAGATGTCAATAAATAATGGTATCACAACTCATATGCTAATCAATCAATGCTATTCAATTTAAAACAATCACAGTCATGCCATATTACTTTTCTATTCAATGCAATCAAGATGCAATCATACAAATTAAATTGGTATTCAATTGCAATCAAACGTTGTGGTAAATAACATTTACGGTGTGGATGAATATCACTGCATGGTGATAACTCATCGGGAATAAATATTGTTGTCATACACAATATATATTAAATCACTACTAAACTAGAATATTAAATCGTTGTCTACTAGACTTGAATATTAAATCGCTACCAGACCTGAATATCAAATCATTATCTATGAGACTTGAATATTAAATCGCTAACAAACTTGAATATTAAGTCATTGTCTACATCAATAGCGCTGCGAATATTAAAGAAATAGGTTAAACAATTAAATGTCTATCTATTAGATTCACATATTAAAATTATGACTATCATATTCACATATTAATGTTGTCTATTAGATATTCGAGATTGTTGTCTCTTAAATATACACATTGTCTATTAAATTTTCCTTTCAAAATACCATGTCAACAACATATCAATCGCGGTAGATAAGATATCGTTGTGTTATAAAAACAATGTATAAGATATCACTGAGTAATTTCCACAAAAAATCATAGAGTGAAGACTGTGTAACATGCCATGAAAACAACGATGGGTATTCTGGGTAAAATGCCAAAAATCAATGCTAGTAAAGTTCTACTAAAACACAACATCAAAACAATGTTTTGTTGGCAATTAGAAGCACCTAACCCGGTGGAGACATATCCATCAAAAGTATAATGTGCTAAGTACTGAATGGCTATAAAGGTCCGATCAATTTAAATTGCAGCAAAGATGATATTGCAATTGTCCCGCAAATTCTGCTGATGTTGCAATTAAAAGGCAGCCTTAATAACATTATAATAAAAATACGGCTCTAAAGATATTACCGTATTACATATCACTATCATAGATTACCAACAATAGATATTACTTTAAAAGATATTACCAGAAATTACATACTAGAATGTCGCTTTTAAAACATTCCATATTTACAGCTCAAATTGCCATTTAAGGATATTATCAGATAGTACAGTTTAAAACACAGTTTAAGAATTACCATATATTACAAATTAAATTGTTATCTAAATATATTACCATATCTAATTCATGGTCTAAAATATATATGGAAACAAAGGTATATATACCAAATCACAGTCTATATGGGTAACTTCACAACATGTATATTAAAACAATTGTTGTTACTACATATTAAATCATAGTCAATAGATGTGTATATCATAGTCAATGATAATGCAATTTTAAATTTGTTGTAAAGAAATGAGAATGATAATATATCTAATGGGGATGACAAGAAAATCTAACACTATCATTAAAATAAACACAGAGGGTTTACCATTCAAAGAACGTGATTTTAGCCAAAAAGAAAATGCAAAGTTGATCCTTCAAGGAAATGCACAAGTAATCAATCAAAGAAATGAACTGATAATAGTTCAAGGAAACACAAGGGGATTCAAAGTTTAAGCAATCAAAAGCAGAGGTACTCATTTACAAGAAGGTGCGTGTAGACAATCATTCAAACATGAATCAATCAAACGTAGAGATAAGTAAAGGATAGACAATTTAGGCAAATTTCTCTTATCCTTCACTCATCATTCATGCACGTAAAAGAAGGCATTTTGAATCTATTAGGTTTAAACACCAAAGTGAAGACCATCGATTTGAATCCTAATAGACTGCTCAGGAACGTACCTATGACTAAGGGGATAAAGGAACGGAATATAAAACACTATCTCTTCATAATAATGAATAAACCCACACAGAGAAATAACATGTGTAATTTAAATTTCATTGCAAGCAACAACTTAAACTGACATACCTTAGCGAATCATGAATGCTCCATAGTTTATGTCCTGCACATGCTCCATCCATCTCCTACTTGCCGACCGATGTGACCTCACCAAGCATCTCCTAGTGAATGCTAGGGGTACTCTTTTTCACCCTAACTCTCAGAGTCACAAAGGGGTCAGTGGACACAAATACAATAGAACTCATAGCACCCAAATAGCTCTTGCAAGTTCGAAATACCACTTGTTACTGCTATGTATCCTAACTCCCACAAGAGAAGTTTAGTCAAGACAAAATTTCAACAGTGTAATGTTATGCAAAAAGATGAGATCCATACCCTCTCCATCCTTTTATAGATTTTTTTTAAGTAATTAGCTTCCCAAATTCTCCACAGTCCTTTTTCATCAATTTTAATTAGGAAACCACTTGCCTATACACATGTCGCTTGATTGCCTAGTTGCACTAGAAAATCAAATTATTTTATTCACACTCACTATTCTTTTTTCCCTCACCTACCTAAAAGAGTTCCTAAAAACCCTCCTAGGTGTCCCAATATTCCCTTTTTACACTTTTAAATGACTTACTTTGCTTAATTCCTAGTTGAGCGTCTATAATTAAAATGTTCCAAAGGCAAGATTCTTTAATAACTTAGACAATCAACTTTTCTTTATGTTTCCCTTTCTTTAGGTTTCCCCCTTTTCTTTAAGTTTCTATTTTTCTTAACTTCCCTTCCTTTTAACTAAAAATCAATTTAGCAAGTGTATGAAACAACCATTTACCCCTTTTTTTTTTTCTTAATCTAAAATTAAATTAGCAAAAATAGATAAACAATCATTTCCTTTTAAATTTAATCCTCCATTAAAATTTTGTCTCTAATAAATAATTTGAATTCTTAACCCCCTTCTTGTTACATGTTTACTATTATTATTTTTTTACCACATCTCTGCCCTAGACCTAGATTTTAATTTCACCATGTCACGACATTTTTACTAGGGAAAATTGTTTTTAAATCTTACTTGTCACATAATTTATTTTAAGGCCGTGTATGTTGATTCACTTACCAGCTAAAATCGCGACGTTCTTCAGATGCACTAGGTGCTCCAAGGTGTCACTCATTTCTATATTTTATTTACGCAAAGATGCTCCTTTAGATGCACTATGTGCTCTAAGGGTGCTACTTGCCTTTGACCACTTTGGTAGACATCAAAAACCCCCTGAGTCAATACTCCTCCGTGTGATCTTGTAATACTAAGCTACTTCTAAGGAATATGGCCCTTTGCCTTATTGCACATCCCTAGAATTATCATGTAACAATCAAGCCGAAGTTTTCTCACCATTATCGTAATTGAACTAGGTAATTGTTAACCTACAGCTCGAAAGCATGTTAAGAACCAAATAATATAGCATAGAAAAAACCTCATAAAAAGTACTCAACTTTGAAAAATAATTTTAGATAATAAGCTTCTTCGAGGGGCAACCTCCTTTTACCCCAATTTAAATGTTCAAGTACAAGATAATTCAAATGAAATGCGTCTCTTTTGGTATATATAGGAGACTAGGAGGTATAATTACAACTTCAATGGCCTAAAGCATGGCCATAAATAAAATAACATTACTAATATAATATGCCCCAATTATGGGTAATGAGCCAATATTAGGCTTTACCATGCACCTCCCTCAGTGCACAACGCTTTGAGGAACTCGATGCTTTTGTATAAAACTCATCTTCCCAAGTGGAATCTTTCTCGCCGTAGCGTTTCTTCCATTTAATGAGATACTGAAATGGATCTATTCCTCAACTCGCTAATTCTTGTGTGCCGCTGATGGCTTCGGCCTCCACATGATTTTTCCTTCCACGTAAAGTTCTGGAAATATAGCTTGAACTAGGATATTGTCAGCCTATAACCTTATTTTTTCTAAGATGAAACATGTAAAACCGTACTCATGAAGATTCATGCAACTCCACTTTGTGTCATAATTCAATCATTTTGAATCATCTTGTAAGGGCCATAGTACTTTGCGATAATTTATTATCCTTCTTGGCTTTGAGGGACATTTGTTTGTATGGTTAGTCTTAAAAACACCTAACTCCCCTACTTCAAAACTTTCACTACGATGTTGATCCGATTGTTGTTTCATGTGTGTGATTTTGTGGCATGGTTAGGTTGTCCTTTTAAGATTTGGAGAACTTGTTGTTGATTCTCATGTGATGTCTCATCATTTGAACCTTTTAGATTTTTCTTTTAGAGAAGAAGTGATGGAAGGAGGGTGGGATCCATAGCGCCGTATAAATGGTGTCATTTTTGTCATAGCATGAAAGGAAGTGTTATGTCTTCTCACCATTCTGCCAAGTGCAACCATTTGAACCATTGTGCCTCAAGCTTATAAGAGCATTGCAGCAACGGCTAGCCTTCCGTGACATTTTTTTTCACTATCTGGTTTGTCCATCATATTAGGGATGATAGGATGAGCTATGAGCCAATTGGTGCACGCAAACAAGAAATAATTTTGTCCAAAATGTTCAGTGAAGATGGATCACACTTACAATAATCTTTTTGTTGCCATGTATCTTTTGAACTCCGCTCGGAATGTGTGGTGTGGTGGAAAATGTACTAGCTTTGAAGGATGAGAGAGGGAATAAAAGTGTGAGTACTTGGTCACCATCAACAGTCACTATGATGACACTCTTTCCTCAAACTTTGGTAACCCTATGCGAGGGAAATCCATGGAAGCCTCTTCCCAGTGCTGACTTGGGATGTTTAATGGTTGTAAAAGACCTGGTCTTAATTGTTTCCACCTTTATTTGTTGGAAAACTAAACATTTTTGCCACAAACCTTTGAACACCGGGCTTTAAGGCCATCCCAAAAAATCCTTCTTGACTCTATGGTGGTTTTCGTACCGGAAAGTGCCTCCTCCCAATGAGAGGTGTGCAATTCCAAGGTACCTTTGTTTGAGTTGGGAGTTGTTACATAAATATATGTTTATCTTGTAGTATAAAGTGAATCATTTTTCCATGTAAATGACCGATTTAGTCGTGATCTCATCAAGAACCTTTTGAATGAGAGTCCACACTTTCTCACATTCTTCCATTCATCCCTGTTTCTATTATCCAATCGGGTTGATGATAGATAGCATAAAGAAAGGCCTCAACATCTTCTATCCTTTCTTGAGAGACCGCCACAACATTTTTCCTCCTTTATAGACGATTTCAAAAATCATAACCCACATCTTGGTTACCCATTTTTTGTTGTTATTCTAAATATAATTGTTGTTCCAAGTATGTTAAGACTATCATGACTGTTGACCTTGAAGTGCCTACCTATTAGGTAAGGATGCCATTTCTTCAATGCATGTAGTATTGCTATCATTTCCTTCTCATATAAATGGTTTGTGTAAGTACTTTGAGTGGTCAACTTTCAAAAGCTAGGGCCTTCATTCCTTGCATTAGGACAACACCGACCCATTTACCGTAGGCATCATATTCACAATAAAGGTTTTTTGAAATTTGAGTGTAAGATGTGAGCTTTACACATCACCTCTAGTTAATTCAAAATCTTTAGTTTCCTCTCGCCATGGAGTCCAGCAAAAATGCATCCCTTCTTAGTTACAGGTAAAAGTTGTAAAAGGTGCTGTTATTCTTCCATAGTTCCAAAAACTTAAGCATAGTAACCTTTCTTCAAACCCAAAAATTCCTCTAAGATTCTTTCAATGTTTTGAATCAGCCATTCCATCATGGCTCAATCTTGTTAGGGTCTACCTTGACACCCTTCAAGGAGATACACATGACCCAAATACTCTAACTCCTTTACCCAAAGAAACATTTGATGGTTTGGCATATAGTTGTTACCTCTTTAGTAGTTGTATAATCTTGTCAACATGTCGCACATGATCCCTCCCAAGATCTTCATAGATTAGTATATCATCAAAAATACTAACACAATTTTCAAAGGAAGGGATTGAAAATGGAATTCATCAACCCTTGAATGTGGAATATTTGTAAGGGCTAAAAAGGCATGACCACCACAATGGCCTTCATGAGTTCGAATGTTGTTTTGATATCTCTTCTCCCTTCATTCTGATCTCATGATACCTTGAACAAAGATCCACTCTTTAGGAATAGATTGCTCCATGTAGTTCATCTAACACCTCATCAATCACGGGAATGGGAAAAATATCTTTAATAATGATATTGTTGAGCTCTATAGTCTATAGACACACGCCATGAGCTATCTTTATTGAATACCATTACTCTGCACCGGTGGTAATGGTGCAGAGTAAGAACTTGTCTAGGTCTAATAATGCCCACTTAACATTTCTTCAACCATACCAATTTCACCTCTTCCTCGGGCATAAGGGTATCTCAGATGGACTGGATGTTAGGAGGAACACTCTGAATTAGGTGAATTTCATGATCATGATTTCAATGGGTGGAAGACCTTTGGAATATCTTCAAATACTTGAATTTTATCAATGATCCTTTGAGATCTTTGAGGGATAGATGGTTTAGATGTCGGTGCAATCTAGTGAGCATATACAGTACAATGCCTTGATGCCCCCTTTTCAATAATTTTGTCATGCCATTAGAGTTTATCACCTACTGTGTTTCCTGCGGATACCTCAACTCAATTTATTTTCCTTCCACGAAAATTTGAAAAGTTCTTGAAAATTGTTGTTGTTCCTTTGTAATGATTGTAACCATTGATTCCTAGGCACAAAATCTACACCACCCATGGGTATAACCATTGGACTATTCATTACATATTCCCATAGTAAGATTGATATTATTATTGCATTTTCCGAAGCAATTGATATCTATCAAATCATTACTTAAAACTCTGGCATTGGATATGCAAAGAAATTGAGAGCTTTTATTAATTTATAGTGAATGAAATTATGTATAACTCCACAATAATCAATTAGGACTATTACCTTTTCTTTTGATGTATCCTTCGATCTTCATCATTTGATAGTGCTAATTCTAGCCAATGCATTACACCATATCATGGGAGTCATCCCTTTCAGACGAAATTCTCTTACATTTTCATCTTGAGATGGTTCTTGTTCTTCTTCTTCTTCTCTTCACAATCTATGTAGAATAATTTTCCTCAACTACACCCTATGTAAATTTTAATCGTAATTCTTGCTGTCGCAATTAAGGCATAAACATTTTTCTTTTCTTCCTCCATCTTTGAGGTCTCTAACCTTGTAGGTTGAGGTGTTTTAAGAGAAGGAGCATTCTTCTCTCTACAGATGTTAGGATACGTCCTTCTAGTAGCCATATCCATATTTTACTTTCAACATTTCTTGCCACTCCAAATGAATTCTCCAATGATTTGGTTCCCAAAGTTGAACCTCATGTGTTGAATGTTATCCTTAAAGTTCATATGAATACATCAATCAAGTGCTCATCCTGAATATATAGATTACCTTATATTCAATCTTTGAAGTTCGTGTACTGGTAACTGAACCCTTTGGCTTGATATTTATCAATCGGCAAAAGAAGGTATTTCTTGTATCCCTCATAGTGTGCTATCATTTTTCCGTGAAAATTCGTCCAAGCTAATAGTGATTTGTGAGAACACCATTGATACCCATACAAATTGATTGGTTCTAAATATAAAGAAGCAATTCATACCTTTGTATGTGGTACATTATGGAGATCAAAGAATTGCTCAATCAAGTATCCATGTGATTGGTCCTTCCATCAAACTTCCTCATATATCAATCTTTAAGAACATGATTGGTCTTCAAATCAAAGTTGGAGTTTCTTTGATTCTTTGACTCACCTTCCTTGTTTCCTCATCATCATGAATTTCATGGGATGCATTTTCACTTTCAGTCTCGCTACTTAAATTTTTCATCACTTCCATGATCTCCCATTTAAACCTTCCATCATTGTAGTTCATATTTTGTTACCATATTCTTTTGTAACCGCTTATGTCCCTAATAATGATTTCTTCTCACCTTCATCAATTGTCCAAGTAGGGTTTTTTGGAGGCTTATATGGTGCGTATAAGTTCCTTTGGTGGCATGTTGGTCAACTATCACTTTTGAACCTTTGATTTTGAGGTGGTTCTAATAAACAATATTTCTTCTATTGTAACTCCCACTTCAACCCTTCTAGGTGAACTTTCTTTTATTTAGTTCTCCGATATTTCTTCTCTCCAATTCCACAGCTCTGATCAAATTGAGGTGCCATGGAATTTATGGTAACTTCCCAGAAACTTGCTGATTTTTGGCCTTTAAGAGATCTCACTTGTATAGCATGCCCAAATGATTGATATAAATTTGTGAGACTTGCACCAAAAATACTACAGATCATTCATTGAATCCAATGAAACTATTCCCACTCAATTTGATACCTAGGAATAAGTTATTATTTTTACCTGACCTTCTTGAGACTTAGTCAATAGACTAGTCAGATACCCTATCTGCTATAAGTGTATCTCCACAAATTTAACATGACCCAGAAGATGAATTTTTACCACAAATACCTTACCAATTTTGTGAATAGCCTCCGTAGTTTAGGGTCTAAATCGTTACATAAACCGCTTTATAGAAAAAATTCTAATGACCTGGCTCATGATGATTCCAACCCTATCTTATACAAAGTTGTATCTACAAACGTATAAGGCCTTGGGATTTAATTTGAACCCAACTTTTATATTAATCTATCTTCTAAATATCCTCTAAGTTGTTCATTCAAACATTGTAGAAAACAAGTTATATTGAAAAATTCCAAGGTGTCTCTAGCAAGAAACCCCAAGACTCCTGGGAGAGCTCATACCATATGTTAAGAACCAAATATCAACATAGCATAGAAAAACCTCGTATTGTGCACTCAATGCATTTAAAAGGAGATCATTTTAGATAATAAGCCTCTTCGAGGCAACCTCCTTTTACCCCAATAATTTAAATGTTCAAAATAAGATGATTCAAAATGAAAAATGTCTCCTTGGTATATAGGAGACTAGGAGGTATAATTACAACTAATGGCCTAAACCCATATAAGTAAAATAACATTACTAATATGATATGCCCCAATTAAGAGTTAATGAGCCAATACTAGGGCTTAACAAAGCCACAGTGGGAGTGCTAGTAGGTTGTGGAAGGGTTGCTCCCACACCTCTCCCTCAAAGTCTCTGGTTGTCATGCGTGACCCCTCTACTCCACATGTGAGTCTGGTTGGCAAGCTATTGTCATCTTGCATCCATTAACGAATCATGTCAAAAATAATAATCAATCATCATAACATCAAATCATATGTTCATATGTCACATTAATAATATTCAACCCCAATAGTCCACTCCCTGACTCGATCCTGAGTCCAAGGGGTTTCATCGATGCCTCTGCATCTTTGAGGTCCAAAGTCCTGCACACTTAGGAGAACCAAGTCAATAGCACCTGTATATGTAATACAACAAAATAACATATCATCAAGTCCATAATATCTCATGATCATAATCCAATGGCCAGTCGTATAATAATCTGGATCACTTGCAAGCAAGTGTCTTCAAAGAATAAGTTTTCTTAGTGCATGCAAGAGCGGGATATTACACTACCTCGATGTAATGGACCTTACCTTTTCCCATACATTTATGATCTGGTTCCTA
>SNQJ01S0181668.1:1093-19240 GCA_010110895.2 Picea sitchensis
AATTTCACATATGTTAGTGGGGATTTACTCTACAAAGAATAATATCATGGATGTCATCAACACTTTTCATATTGAAAAGACACAAGAAGGAAGGAAAAAGAAATAGAAAGCAACGGAGGTGGAACATGCAAGAGTAGACAAAGAAGAACATGAAAGAAGAAAGAAAAATCATCATTCTAGAAATCCTAAAAGGGTTACATTTGAAAATGAGGAAACTCCAAATGAAGATTTTGTTGAGATTAGTCCCAATGAGGTTATCACTCCTTCTTGCAAAAAGAATAAACAAGATAAACACAAAAGAGCGATGGTTGATGATGAGTCCATTCCTATTGATTATGAAGAAATCGTTGATTTAGATGAAACACATTTAAATCATAAGAGAAAGAAAAAAAAAATTGATGATGTTCAAGAAGCCATCGTTAGCTCGGAGTATTATAGTGAAAGTCCTAAAGGTAACAGAGAAATAATAACACCAGGTTTTGATCTAGAGGATGGTATGATGAAAAAAACACAAAATGTCATTCAAAATAGAATGATGACAGTGAACTTAGTTGATGATGGCCACACATTTCAGTTGAAAGTGAAACAAATTTATAAACCCACATAAGAGAAAGAAAAAATATCAAATTAGAAAACTGCATCACTTGCATATTTACAATTGAAAGCATTGATTAGGTACAATCCATATGCACATGTGGTTGACTACCTAGTTCTTGTTGACCCAATGGAAGTTCCTAAGAGGGAACAATTTGATATATCAAAATGTTTTGACTACAAATAGTATGTTAAATCATTTTGTAGAGGCTAGAAGATAATTGATGCAAGAATATCCCAATAATCCTCTTTTTTAGACAATCAAATGCATAATTTATGTTGGTTTAACAGATTCAGAAGCAAAGTTATTGCTATGGAATCATAACACAGACAATGAGTACATAATGTCTATGACTTTCATTCGAAGGGTCAGATTTATCCATAATGAGTTTTTTGAAATATGTCATGGGGAGAGATCAAATGTTGATGTCAAGTTTCAGAAGCAATGTTGTATGAAAATAGGATTCCAACTTGATGATGAAAATACAAAAGAAAAAAATTGCAAAGGAAGTAATATATTTAGAGTTGTGGATAGATATTTTCAATTGGGATTTAGAACTGGACAAGATGGGATTTGATAGATGAGATCTTCACCCTACGGGAAAATATTAGTATAAAAAAATAGAGAGTTAAGAAGGCTAAACCATTGATATGTGGCACAAGTAAGACATGTCATGACAAAAAATCTTCCAGATGATATGACTATAACACCTTGGAGATCGATACAAGGAGTGAAGGGTGATAAACTTATCATAACTATATTATCACGTGTTAGGTCGGGAGAATTGTCAATGGAAGAAATGTGTGATGAATTTAAAAAGTGAGTTTGTTGAGTTATTTTTATTTATATTAGGACAAGAATTTTTTATTTTTTTTTCAGTTTAACATATCAATGTTCTAAGTATTTTGTTATATATATATATATATATATATATATCATTATTATTTTTTATTTAGTCACAAGATGTATATGAGAATACAAGAGGAAATGGTCAAGATGTTGAATGAAGAAAGTTGGGATGATGTTAAACTCAACTATCCAATTCAAACTCTTCAACAGTATTGAAACAATTTTTTTTTGCATTCAAAAAGTTATGTTGATTTATTACATTCATGTTATTCGTTTGTAAGTTAATTTATTTCTATTTTAATATTTATAGATATAAAAATATATTTTTGTTTGTTTCATTAAAGATGCCAAAGAATAATGTAGATGGAGTACCTAAAAATTTCAAAAGTTTTATTCAAAAAACCAAGTTTGAAAGAGAAAGAAGGAGACATGTTCAAAATGTTCAACTTGATGAAACCCTTGATCACTACATTTGGAATGGGCTCAACACTGTTCAATATAAAGTGATATTAGGTGATTGTGAACAAATTGCAAATATTGTTCCTAAAAAAGAATACTCCCTAGTTATTGTGGATATCCCTCATGGTTATAATATCCAAAACCTTGGATATGATACTGAGCCTTATACTTACCAAGATTTCATTAAAGTGGTTATGGGATTTACGGAAGTTACAACATCACCATTTTGGATATTTCTAGTATTTAATTCATATACACAACAAGTATTAGTACAATCAAGCTTCAAGGGGAAAGGAAATACAAGGATGCAGTTTATTTGGTAAGATATTGAAAGTGTATGTTTAGCAATTAAGATTAGAATTTTTTTTATTAATTCACAAGTTAATTGAATTTGCACTTATTTATGTTACATGCACAAGCCTAATAGTCAGAGATCCAATAGAGAATCATTTAAACGTGATTTTGAGAGTATACATCTTACAACCTGGACAAAAGACGATTCTTATAATTCTATTATTGTCAATGCAAAGGATGGAGATACTCCTAGTAGTATATTAGTATACAATGTTGTGGTTAGAAAGCTAACATATGAGGAAAAGGATTTGAAAGGATATATGGTTAACATTTATCAAAAACTACAAGCATTAATTAATTATCTTATAGATACATTTTCAAATGAAGGAGATTGGGTTTGGGATTTGTTCTCAGGTTCAGGTAAGAATTATGATCTAATATTTGTGAAATCACACTTCAATCTTATATTACTTTTAATTTATGTCTTTTAAAAGTATCTAACTTCATTATTTATTTTGTATTTGGTGATTAGGTACAACATTAGCATGTTGTTTATAGAAAGGAAGGAATGTGTTGGCACAAGGGCGGACCCGGGGTTCAACGCCACAACAAAGCACCAACAAAGCCCTAACTACCGGCCCTTTCGGCAACACCTGCGAAGAAGATGAAGTCTCACCGAAGGTAGAGGCAGGGGTGGTTGCAAGACTCAGGTGTACACAACCTTAGCTGGGACACAGATCTGTGATTGTACTACTTAGTAAATCACTTAGTACCGTCAGTTCCTCAATATGCAATCAATACCCACTTCGCTAATAAAACAGAGCTTCATAGCATTCACACTAATCTAATGTACTTAAGCACTTAGCATAGGTAAATAGATCAGATCGAACAGATCAAGCACCAAGCATGGATATATAGATCATATCTAACATTCTCACATATAATAGGCACAAAGCATAAGTAGATCTATCTACATACATCAAATCACTTAGCAAATAACATGTGAAGACATCAAGACGGAGCCCAATGCAGCATAACACAGTATTTACGTGGTTCACCCCCTACCCTGGGGCTACGTCCACCAACTATTCTTATTTATTGTCTTCAGTCAATCGGTTAAAAGTAAAGAGCCTCAAAACCCTTATTCTGCACAGGACATAAGATCTGCGCAGCTTGCTAGATCCTTCTTCCTTGCGTTATAGCACTAAGCCTTCCACAATCTGCTACAAGGACCTGCACTTACCTCTGCAAGTCTCTTATAGTCATGCACTAAGCACTTACAGACTCTACTTGCACTTAGCATACATTTACATCACATAGATTCACCCTTCCCCTTCTTCTATCTAGCCTAAGCATCTATTTATATATACAAAATAGGCCTAAACATGGGTAAACTCATGAGCTGATGTCCCATTCCCGTTACATATTCCCACATCCCAAAAAAGACCCAAAAAGGGGTTGAGATCCCGTGATCTCCACTTCGTCTTGCGCTCCTACTTTGACAGGCTGTCGAAGTTCCAAAAATAGGTCAACATGACCAAGAATCTCCCAAAACTTGTTCAAGGTCCAACAGGCCCCCAACAGTCACCTGTGACTCGTCCCGAGTCACTCTGGTCTGATTAGTTCAGCTTCGAACGCCTCGAGTTTGGCTCGAGCTGCTTTGACTTGCTACTTTGTTATGGCCTCTTGATAGACGAACTCCTGGATCACTGCATCATTCACTGGGCCTTATAGGCATTGTTCTGTTGCAGTGACAACCTGTTCTAGCCCTGCTCCTCGGCTTTCAACCTCTGTGAACAATTGGCATGCCTTATCTTGCATAGGTTGGAGGTGTTGAGTTACTTCCATAAATTTTCTCTTGATCGTATGGATTTTTTGTTGGGTGGTGCGTTTCTCTTTAGATCTCTTCATTCTTTCTACAGCTGACAGGGCCTTCAGTTGCGCCTGTAGTGTGTCTGTGTGTTGCTTCTCTTCCTGGAGCTTCAACTCCAGTTCCTATAACTTTGGGTTCTTAGTGAGATTCTCATACATTTGGGCACTATGATTACTCAACTGCTTGCACTCCCCAACAAGAGCCTTCAATCTCTCAACCGTGCTCCTGGCGGTTGCTTCCCTTTGGTCTCTTACATCTTACAGTGTCTCTGGTACTGCGCATAGCTCCAAATATACTATGCGTTGTTGTAGTTGATAAATCGCTTCTTCAAGGTGTGCCACCTGTTGTGGAACTCTCTCTTCAGCCTTTACTTCAACAACTGTCACGGAGTGAAGTGATCTGTTGACCCTTTCCTTTATTTCGAGTTGCTCCGTGAGCAATTGTTCCTTGATTTGTTGTAGTTGTGCTCTTTCTTCATCCCACTTCGCTTGGAGAGAAATCTTTTCCTATTCTGTAGTACTGCGTTGCTCTAAAATGTCTTTCTGTACTTGTGCTAAAGCCTGGGTGGCTTGCATTGTTTCTTCCTATGCTCGTCGAAGGAAAGATTCGACTGTATCATAAATTCGGTGGATTTGAGCTAACTCATTTCCTAGTTCTGGTGTTTCCAATGGCAGAGGCACAGTGGAAACTGCGCGGTTGGACTGCAGTGCCTGCTGCACCCCTTGAATTTCAACCTTAATTCGATTGTATATCTCCTCCTCTTGAGCCTCTTGCTTCTCTGCTATCTCCAGCGAAGCATCAGCCTGAAATCAAAGTCATCTGAGGTGAGGGTAGTCTGCATTTTGGTCATAGAGGTTTTCGATTTCTTTCGAGAAGAAGGCTTTGGGGGGGAAACCTTCCTTTTCTTCGAGGGATCCTCCTTGTCTCTAGGCATTGTAACCTCGCCTTTCTTCTATTCAACTTCTGCGCCATCTATTTCTCCACCATATCCTCCTTGCTCAGGTGAGATGGAAGCAGTCTTTGCTGAGGTATTGGTTATGTCTTGGGCTTCTTCATTTTTTTTGTCTTGCTGGGTCTAGGTGTATCATGCGCTGCTTCTGGACTATCAATGTCGGACATCTCTGTAGGATCTACTGGAATGAGGAGGTCCACCGACCAGTCTTTAGTAATGTCTTCTAAGTTATACTCTGTCAGCTTGTAGTAAGATTGAAGTTGTTGCCTGTGATCATCAGCGCGCGATGTAATATAAATGAAATGGCGGTCCACATTGAATTTCATTAAAGGCCGAAACCTGTGGAGATTATTTGGCGTGATGCGAGGCTCGAACTAGATGGTTGTCTTCAGTTGGTTGTAATATGTATGGAATATGACATTTGACTTCCATTTCTTGTTCATGTCACTAGAATACCACAATGTATTGAACTTCACGACCAGAGGTTCAAAGGGCTAGATGTCTGGGAAGGTCGAACCTTCTGACATCTCCCATGCGATGAAAGCGATCAGGATTAGAAGCCAGCTGAAGTGGAATTCATATCCCTAATCTTGCGCTTCCCTACAATCCAATTCCAACTGGTTCAAAAGGTACTTCACCCAATTCATTTGTAGGCCCTCTACACACTTTTCTACGAGGTTGGGCGCCCTTGACCAAGTTTTGGGAGATACTTGGTCATATTTGACCATTTTTGGGACTTCGACGCCCTATCAAAGGAAGTGCGCAAGACGAAGCAGAGATCAAGGGATCTCGACCCACTTTGGGTCCTTTTTGGGTTTTGGGGATAATGTAATGGGATTGGGATGTCAGCCCGTGGATTTACCCACGCTTATGCCCACTTTTGTAAATGTATAAGTAGAAGTCTAGGCTATATAAGAAGAGGCTAAAAAATCAAAGGTAGTAACGGCTTAGTGCTAAGAGTTGATCTATGTGATGAACTTGTAGAGCTGAGTGCAAGTATTGTAAGTGTTGAGTGCACAGATTGTAAGGAGGCTCTATGCTAGATCTACTCAGGGAAGGAGGATCTGGCGAGGTGCGCACAGATCTCTTGTCCTATGCGAAGTAGGATTTTGATAAGCTATGTGTTCTAACCTGATAAACTGAAGCTAATACAGAAGAAGAGTTGGTGGACGTAGCCCCAGGGTGGGGGTGAACCACATAAATACCGTGTGTTGTGCTTTGTGCTTATTCTTAGATGTTTCATATTGCTAGTGCTTAGATTAGATTGGATATATCTATTCTTTCTTTGTGCTTCTGAGATGTGAATGAATGTTAGATCTGATATATATGAAGATGCTTAGTGTTGATATACTGGATTTGATCTATTTTACTCTTGCTAAGTGCCGAAATATTAGATCTAAGTGAATGTTGCGATACTCTGTACCTTCTACAAAGTATAATAAGGAATATATATTGATGAATGACCTATGTTAAGTGCTTGCTAAGTGTTTAAATGACAGAGCTGTGTCTCAGCTAAGGTTGCAGACACCTGAGTCTTGCAACCACCCTTTCCTCTACCTTGGGTGAGACTTCATCTTCTTCGCAGGTGTTGCCGAAAGGGCCAGTAGTTAGGGTTTTGTTGGTGCGTTGTTGTAAGTGTTGAACTCCAGGTCTGCCCCTGTGCCAACAAATGGTTCTGTTGCCGGGACCGGAACTGTGATTGTTGGGAACTAAGAAATAAAATATTTGTGAAAAGATTCGATCTAGAAACCGTGAAAGCTCTGTGCGTAGATCTGTTTCCCTAGTGTGCAGATTTTCATTTGACCAGTGAAGCTTTGTGCTAAAAAGAGAAGGACAAATCTGAAGAAAAGAAGCAAGATCTGAACGCTTTGTGCTCTAAGAAAGGAAAAAGTAGAAGTTTCTAAGAAAAAAAAAGGTCAGATCTGCAGAAAAGAGGTAAGGTCTGTAAGTTTTGTGCTCTGATAGAGGTAAGAATAGTCAAAAAAATTTAGATCATGAAGTTTTGTGCTCTGCAAAAGTAAAATAAGTGAAATTTTTTGTTTCTAGAGTATGGATCTAGGTATATTTGATAGATTTTGTCCTAGCTTGAAAACTAGGGCTCTAATAGATGAAAGAAAGTTTGATATGAATAGATCTGATAGATATGTTATACCTATGCATAGAAAGAATGTCTGGACTAACAAGCGGATGCGGGATCCTCGAAAGAATTTTTTGCAGGCTAGCTACCATAACCCTAGTGCGCAGTACAGAAGAGGTTGGGTATCATTTAAAAGAAAGAGAGGATTAACCCTCTGTTACAATTGTAGAAGATTGGGACATCTTGCTAAGGAATGCCCTGGTGGAAGACCTAGTTGTCTCTGTTGCAAAGATTTGGACCACAAAGTATTAGATTGCCCTAGAATGATTGCTAAAATTGAAGGCATGAATCTAAAAGAAGAAAACCCTAAGGCAGATCCAGAAATAACAGAACCCAAGAGAGAATCAAACAAGATGTTACTACAGATACAAGACACCTTGAATGATCACCGACATGTTAGATTATCAGAGGTCTTTAACAAGAAAGAATGCATCGAGGTAAGAATAGGAGACTTCAGCATTGACTGTGTTCTGGATGAGGAAACACAGGTGAATGTTCTGACAGAAATAACTTGGGAAGCTATAGGGAGGCCTGTTATGACCCCTTCACTGAGTGGAATAGGGTTATTCAGAGGGAAACTAGTGAACCTATGTGGAAGGCTCAATCATATATCTACGAATGCTAATGGAACTTCAACAGAAGAAGATTTTGAGATTATCAAATTTATTGAGGACAACGCCCCGTTTACTATGTTACTTGGAAGTACTTGGATTGAAAGAGATAAAGCCAGAAAGAAGGAAGAAGAAAAAGTTTTAGAACAACAGAAACAAGAGTTAAAAGACTTCATGACTAGAAGGATCGCGCAGTTGATTGAAGAACAATAGAATGGATCGAAGCTATATCACACTAGGAACCCAGATGTCAAAGTTATCAAAATACCATAGGACTCACAGAAGACTGAAGTTTCTATCTCAAATAAAGAAGAGATGTTATATCTGAACCCTAAGAAAGAACCTCAGCAGCGCGAAGTAACTATATCCAAGGAAAATAGGAACCAAAATAGGAAAAGAACTACTGAGACGAAGCTCACTGGAAAGAAAGCTAGAAAGTTAAGTAAGAAGAGGGCAAAGATTGAAAAGTTGCAGAAGATTCCAGATAGAACATCGTAGAAAGAAAACTTGCAGAATGGGAGCTTCGTTGAGATATCAGAACAACGACCTATGGCACTTCGCCGTGACGAAGCGATATAGCCGGACCGATATACATATTTTAATTCCACCCCAAATGGACAGAAAATCATTAAAGAATCATCACTAGACCGTTGGACCACACCATAACGGACAGATCAACATTAATGGAATCTTCATGCCCGTTGCAAGAAGACCGTTGCCGAATTTTTTATTTAGTTCGTCGCACCATGCACGAAGAACACTTTTGCCAAATGAGAATTAGAAGCCCGCAGAATAGAAGTTGTATACAATGGACATTGTGATCTAGTTGGTCATCTTAGTACAGTATCTGAGATCATTGTGAACCCCGACTAATTTTTTTCTTTCTGAGCACGTATGTCCGACGAATTTAGCGCAGCCGAAGAATCTGCAAGAGAGGTACTTGCTGGCCTCATAACTGAAAGAGTCATGTCGGAACGAGGGTTGTCTACAAGTTTATAGGCATCATCAATGAGAGGAGTGCAAGCCTCCCCGTCGACTGCTCGAGAAGGAACATCTCGAGCCGGCACAGAACGCAGAACCAAACATAAATATGATATGGGCAATGCAAGGTTGGTTCCATCCATCCTACTTGCTTACATACCACCTCTGAGCAATGCGATCAATAGAGATAGTGTTCCTAGAGACTTTGAGCACACTCTAGTCACTGCGTACCTGTCGAAAGGGGTATGCACAATCCACATAGATCAAGACAAGATTGCATCATTGAAGTTCAGTGACTTCAACCTGGGAGATCGTAAAGTCTACAACACACTAGCCTCGTACAAGTACCTAACCAAAACCAAGGGAAAGAACTCAAAGATCTTCCCTCAACAATGGACTATGAACCTCGCGCAATCCACTCTGTTGAACGTCATGAAGATCCCACATTTCGGACGTCGCCAAGAAGTCAATGCCTGTGTTAAGCTACTCCTGGCGAGCTACCATGGAGAATACCTATGGTTGAACCACCGCATAATAGTTGATCCAGTGTTGATCAATAGGATCACAGGTCTTAGCATGCAGGGCCCTGATCCCCATGACTACTATCCTGGAAAGACCACATACTGCGCTCTTTCTCAGAAGATCAAAGAATCTTATGGCGATGTTGAGAAAGGAGTGAGAGGCTACAAGGTAGCCTCTATTCAAAGTGGTGCAATACGCCTTGCATGTCAGTTGATCGCAGGGAAGCTCGTTTGCAAGAATCGACCCACACAAGTATCCGACTTTGTAGTTGACCTCGCAGGAAAGTGTGCAGAGAGACTATAGATGAACTAGGTGAAGTACCTGGTGAATCAACTAGAGATCGACTGCAGAGAATCCCAGGATCAGGGGCATGAATTCCATTTTAGCTGGCTCTTGATACTTATAGCTTTTGTTGCATGGGAGCTATCAAAAGATGAAACCATCCCGGACCTCGACCCTTTTGAGCCCTTAGCCATGAAGTTCAGTACCTTATGGTACTCAAATGATATGAGAAAACAATGGCAATCCAATGTCGTATTCCATGCCTACTACAATCAATTGAAGTGCGCCATCCAGTCTAAGCCTCGAATAACCCCTAATACCCTCTTCAGGTTTAGGCCCTTAATGAAGTTCAGCGTGGACCGCCACTTCATTTACATAACAGCACGCGCTGATGAGAACAAAGAGCAGTTATAGTATTATTATAAGATGATAGAAGAAGACCTGGAGGAAATCACCAAGGAATGGTCGGCATACCTCCTTGTTTCAGCAGACCCCGCAGAATTGTCCAACATCGACAACCCAGAAGTTGTGCAGGATACACCTAGGCCCAGTAGGACGAAGAAAACAACGAAGATGAAGAAGGATGAGGAAATACAGGATATAGACAATAGATCTATGAGGACCACATCCATTACACCCAAGCAATAAGGTAATGATGAAGAATTCAAACAGAGGCCAAAAGACGAAGAGGACTCGTCGAAGAAAAGGAAGGTTTCACCTCTGAAACCTTCCTCCTGGAAGAAACCTAGAACCCCTGTAACCAAGATGAAGACCATGCTCACCCCAGATGACTTTAGTTTCCTTCTTGCCACTATGAACGAAGCTATAGAAGAAATAACAGAAAAGCAGGAAGCCAAACAAGAGGCAATGTACAACAGAATTAAGAGTGAGCTCCAAGGAGTGCAGCAGGCACTTTGGTCTAGCCGTGCAATCTCCATTGTGCCCCTGCCAGAAGGAACAACGGAAGAGGGAGATGAACCAGTTCAACTACGCAAGACTACTGCCACAGTTGAAGCACGCCTTTATAAAGCACAGGAAGAAACCATGCAGGCCACCCAGGCCTTAAAGAAAGAACAGGAGGAAATCATTGAGCAACGTCGAGCTGTGCAACAAGAGAGGGACGCTCTCCAAGCAAAATTGGAAGAAGACAGAGTGAAGATCATAAAATAAAAGGAGAAACTTCTCTCGAAGCAGATCAGGATTGAAGAATAAGTCAACAGAGAATTTTTCTCTGTGATCGACTTAGAGAAGAAAGAAGAAGAACCCATAGAACGCCAAGTAATGATGCTTGTTGAAGTTATTCAGTAACTTCAACAAAGAGTCGTAGAATTAGAGATTCAGACCATACCAAGTACCCCACAAGAAGAGCGCGACCAGTGAGAAATGACTACCTGGAGCACAGTAGAAAGGATTAAAGCACTCACTGAGGAATGCAAACAATTAAGTAGCAGAAGTGCGCAGATACATGAGAACCTAACCGAGAATCCCGAATTACACAAATTGGAGTCGCAGCTTCAGGAGGCGAAGCATGAAGCCAAAAAGCTACAGGTGCAGCTGAAGGCCCTATCACCCATAGAGAAAATGAAATGGTCTCACGAGCAGCGCATAGCACAGCAGAAAATCCATATAATCCAGAGAGATAATGGAAGTAACTCAGCAACTTCAACCTTTGCAGGATGAGGCATGTTAGCTATTTATAGAGATCGAGAACCAAGGAACAGAGCTGGAATAGGTCATGAATTCAGCGCAGCAACACCTATAAGGGTCGGTGAATGTCACACTCGTCTAGGAGTTTGCCGAGCAAGAAGCAGTTGGAATGCAGCAGGTCGAAGCAACTCGAGCCAAGCTTGAGGCGTTCAAAGAAGAATTGATCAGACCTAAGTGACTCGGGATGAGTCACAAGTGAGTGTTGGGGGCCTGTTGGCCCTTGACCAAGTTTTGGGAGATACTTGGTCATATTTGACCATTTTTGGGACTTTGACGCCCTATCGAAGGAAGCGCACAAGACGAAGCAAAGATCACAGGATCTCGGCCCACTTTGAGTCCTTTTTGGGTTTTTACGATAATGTAATTGGATCGGGTCGGCCCGTGGGTTTACCCATGCTTAGGACCACTTTTGTAAATATATAATTAGAAGTCTAGGCTATATAAGAAGAGGCTAAAAAAGCGAAGTTAGTAACGGCTTAGTGCTAAGAGTTGATCTATGCGATAAACTTGCAGAGCTGAGTGCAAGTATTGTAAGTGTTGAGTGCACAGATTGTAAGGAGGCTATGTGTTAGATCTACATGGGGAAGGAGGATCTAAAAAGATGCGCGCAGATCTCCTGTCCTATGCAGAGTAGTATTTTGATCAGCTATGTGTTGTAACCTGATTAACTGAAGCTAATACAGAAGAAGAGTTGGTGGACGTAGCCCCAGGGTGGTGGTGAACCACGTAAATACTGTGTGTTGTGCTTTGTGCTTATTCTTAGATGTTTCATATTGCTAGTGCTTAGATTAGATTGGATATATCTATTATTTCTTTGTGCTTCTGATATGTGAATGAATGTTAGATCTGATATATATGAACATGCTTAGTGTTTATCTACTAGATTTGATCTATTTTACTCTTGCTAAGTGTCGAAAT
The DNA here is from genome assembly GCA_010110895.2 of Picea sitchensis. Taxonomy (NCBI): domain Eukaryota; kingdom Viridiplantae; phylum Streptophyta; class Pinopsida; order Pinales; family Pinaceae; genus Picea; species Picea sitchensis. Next base: position 13,274 of record SNQJ01S0181668.1, read on the forward strand.
CTTAGATCTAAGTGAATGTTGTGATACTTTGTACCTTCTGTGAATTATAATAAGGAATATATATTGATGAATGACCTATGCTAAGTTCTTTCTAAGTGTTGAAATCATAGAGCTATGTCCCAGCTAAGGTTGCAGACATCTGAGTCTTGTAACCACCCCTGCCTCTACCTCGGGTGAGACTTCATTTTCTTCACAGGTGTTGTCGAAAGGGCTGGTAGTAAGGGTTTTGTTGGTGTGTTGTTGTAAACGTCGAACCCCAGGTCTACCCCTGTGCCAACAGAGGTTGACTACAAAGCAAGTCACTTGGGTGGGTCGGTTCTTCCAAACTAACTTTCCTGCGATCAACTGACAGGCTAGGCACACTGCGTCGCTCTGGATAGAAGCTACCTTGTATCCTCACGTTCCCTTCTTGACATCTCCATAAGTTTCCTTGATCCTTTGTGCGAGAGCACGATCCGTGACTTTTCCAGGGTATAAATCATGTGAGTCAGGTCCTTGCATACTCAGCCCTGTGATCTGATTTATCAATGTCGGATCCACTGTGATACAACGGTTTAACCACAAGAATCCACCATGGTAACAAGACAGCAACAGCTTGACGCATGCATTCACTTCTTGGTACCTTCCGAAGTGAGGAATCTTCATGACAATGAGTAGTGTGGACTGCGCGAGGTTCATAGTCCATGACTGGGGAACTATCTTCGAATTCTTTCCCTTTGTTCTAGTCAGGTATTTGTGTGGTGCGAGCATGTTGTATACCTTCCTGTCACCGAGGTTGAAGTCACTAAACTTAAACGTTGCAATATTTTCTTGGTCTGTGTGAACTACGCGTATCCCCTTCAAGAGGTACGCAGTGACCAAAGCATACTCAAATTCTCTGGGCACATTGTCTCGATTGATTTTGTCACTCAGAGGTGGTAGGTAGGTGGGTAAAATGATCATAATTAACTTAGCATTTGCGAGATCGTCTCCGTGCTTAGTTCACTTTTCATCGACTGGTCGGGATGTTCCGGCTTGAGCAGTTAACAGAGAGACTGGCAGCCCTCTCATGGATGATTCTTGTACACCTGTGGATAATCCTCTCTCCGACATGACTATTTCAGTCATCAGGTTGATCAAAACGTCTTCGGCAGCTTTCTCTGCAGTGCTCAATTCTTCTGACATACGCACTCGGAGTTAGCAATCGCGGGTTTGGGGAAAAACTTAGACATGGTACTGAGATAGAGAGCAAGAGTGTGATGATCACTGTATAAACTCAACTTAGTTTTTGGGCTTGAATTCTCAATTGGAAAAAGTGTTCTTGGTGCGTGGCGCAACAGGATAAATAGGGAACTTGACAATGGTTTGCTTGCAACGGGTATTAGCCTCCATTAACTCTTCTTCGGTCCATTATGGCATGGTCCAACGGTCTGATGATGAACCATAATTTCCTTTATACCTGTTTGGAGCGTCGATCGAACGGTTATAATGTCCCCAACGACTATATTTCTTCATCATGGCGAAGTGCCATGTGTCATTGTTTTGATATCCCGACGAAGCTCCAATTTTGCAATTTTTCCGTCTGTGAGGTTCCCTCTAGGAATTTCTGTAACTTTTCAATTTTATCCCTCTTCTTACTTAGATTTCTAGCCTTCTTTCTAGTGAGCTTCATCTCAGTATTCCTTTTTCCATTCTGATTCTTATCTTCTTTGGTCATAGTTACTTTTCACTATTGAGATTCTTCCCTAGGGTTCTTGGATAATACTTCGTCTTTGTCTGGGGTAGGTACTTCGGTCTTCTGTGGATCCTCTAGTGTTCTCTTATATTCAACATCTAGGTTTCTAGTGTTACACATATTCGATCTGATCTCATGTTCTTCAATCAAGTGTGCGATCCTTCTGGTCATGAAATCTTTTAACTCTTGTTTCTTTTGTTCTGAAACTTCTTCTTCTTCTTTTCGTCTGGCTTGATCTCTATCAATCCAAGGTTTCCCTAGTAACATGGTAAATGGGGCGTTGTCTTCAACAAATTTAATAATCTCAAAGTCTTCTTTTGTCGAAGTTCCATTAGCATTCATAGGTATGCGAGTGATATTTTTACATAGGTTTATTATCTTTCCTCTTAATAGTCCTATTCCTCCTAATGAAGGGATCATAGCAAGCTTCCCTATGGATTCCCAAGTTCTTTTTGTCATGATGTTCACCTGTGTTTCTTCATCTAGAATACAATCAATGTCGAAGTCTCCTATTCTTACTTCAATGCATTCTTTTTCTTTGAATATCTCTAATAAGATGACATGTTGATGGTCATTCAGGGTTTCTTTCATCTGTAACAATACTTTCTCTGATTCTTTCTGGGGTTCTGCCATTCCTGGATCTTCCTTAAAGTTTTCTTTATTTAGATTTATTTCTTCCATCTTAGGAATCATTCTAGGGCAATCCAACACTTCATGGTCCATAGATTTACAACAAAGACAACCATGTCTTTTCCCAGGGAATTCCTTATCAAGATGTCATGGTCTTCTGCAACTATAACAGAGGGTTAATCCTCTCTTTCTTTTAAATGATCCCCAACCTTTTTGATAGTGCACACTAGGATCATGGTAGCTAACCTGCAAAAAATTATTTCTAGGATCCTACATCCATTTGTTAGTCCAAACATTCTTTCTATGCATAGGTATAACATATCTTTCACTATTCTTATCAGATCTACTCATATCAAGCCTTCTTTCATCTATTAATACCCTAGTTTTCAAGCTAGGACAGAACCTATCAATCATACCTAGATCCATACTTTAGAAACAAACATTTCCACGTATCTTACTTCTACAGATCACAAAGCTTCTGGATCTAAAACTTTTAACTATTCTTACCTTTTATCAGAGCACAGAGCTTGCAGATCTTATCAGAAATGCTCACTTTTACCTTTTTTAGAGCACAACAGCTTTCAGATCTTGCTTCTTTCCTTCATATCCGATCTCATTTATTTAGATCAGGCTTCTTTCTTTAGCACAGGGCTTTATAAATCGAGTAGGATACTGCACACTAGGGCACAGATCTATGCACAGAGATTTCACAATCTCGGGTCAAATCTTTGCACAAATATTCTTCTTTCTCATTTCCCAGCAATCACAGTTTCAATTATGGGCAACGGAACCATTTTTTGGCACAAGGGCAGACCCAGGGTTCAATGCTACAAAAGCGCACCAACAAATCCCTAACTACCGGCCCTTTTGGCAACACCTGTGAAGCAGATGAAGTCTCACCCGAGGTAGAGGCAGGGGTGGTTGCAAGACTTAGGTGTCTGCAACCTTAGCTGAGACACGGATCTGTGATTGTACTACTTAGTAAAGCACTTAGCACCATCAGTTCCTCAATATGAAATCAATACCCACTTCACTGATAAAGAAGATCTTCACAGCATTCACACTAATCTAATGTACTTAAGCACTTAGAATAGGTAAATAGATCATATCGAAAAAATAAAGCACTAAGAATGGCTATATAGATCATATCTAACATTCTCACGTATAATAAGCACAAAGCATAAGTAGATCTATCTACATACATCAAATCACTTAGCAAATAACATGTGAACACATCAAGACAGAGCACAAAGCAGCATAACACAGTATTTACGTGGTTCACCCCCTACCCTGGGGCTACGTCCACCAACTCTTCTTCTTTATTGTCTTCAATCAATCGGTTACAAGCACATAGCCTCAAAACCCTTACTTCGTACAGGATAGAAGATGTGCGCAGCTCGCTAGATCCTTCTTCCTTGCATTACAACACTAAGCCTTCCACAATCTGCTACAAGGACCTGCACTTAGCTCTGCAAGTCTCTTACATTCATGCACTAAGCACTTACAGGCTCTACTTGCACTTAACATACATTTACATCACATAGATGCACCCTTCCCCTTCTTCTATCTAGCCTAAGCATCTATTTATATATACAAAGTAGGCCTAAACATGGGTAAACCCATGAGCCGTTGTCCCATTCCCGTTACATATTCTCACATACCAAAAAGGACCCAAAAAGGGGTCGAGTGTTGATACTGATAGGGGGGTGAATCAGTAACAAGTACAATTTAAAACCTTTTTCAACTTATACTTAAACCATTCAATTATATCCAATGAGAAATGAACAATAGTACAAGAGTTACACCAATACACCACAAGACACTATGCACAATATATGAGAAATAATCAATAGTTATTGTTCAAGGGAAGTAATGACTTCCAAAGATAGCTACAGCTTCCAAATGTAAAGGGAGGGATAAACCTCCAAGAGGAAGATGCAATCCTCCAATATCAAGATATATTTGAACTCTCCATCCTTGCCCCTTCCTTCCACCCAAGAATGTATGAGAGATAATAAAACTTTACATTAAATCATCACCATCAAGCAACCATCACATACAACCTGATAATGCTTCCTGAGACTTCTTCAATTTATGAAATTATTCAATTATTGGAATACTCTGATCCTATAGATAATATTACTCAATGTATTCTCTGAAACTTCTCCAAGTTTCACTCCTTGAATCCTCCCCAAAAACAAGTTATAGAGAGAATGGTAGACCTTGTTCAATTCTGGTTTATTCAGGAGACCGAACTTGTACAGAATGCCCCGCGCTCAATATTTAACATCAGATTCTGAAACTCTCATAAAATAAACTATAGTCTGTAATATTTCCAATGCAATTTGTCCCACTTCATTTTGATTCTCTATGAATAATTTATGATTGTTTTACCTGGAACACGTTAGAACACATCACCAAAAGACTTCATCCTCCCTTGAAATCCGACCTTCTTTATTTCTGATTTCCTCTGAAATTCGACTTGTGTATAAAATGAATGTATAATGATATGTATTTATACTATTTATGTCATTTCCTTTTAACATTAGGGTCGACCTGACACTTTCTTATTTTGTAATTATTTTTTTTAATTATCTTCAGGGCCTACATGTACTTCCTTCTTCAATTCACTTTGTCATTTTCAAAAATTCATTTCTCCTCAACCATGAGGATCCACGTGACATGCCACATACCACCGGAAACAACATGATGTATACTATCCATCCATGGGTGTTGTATATGCACATTCATTTTCCTTCATGTCCAAATACCTTCATCAATCTTGCGGTCCAAAACCCATGACTAGGGTTGATATCAATGACAATGACCAATCTTCCAACAATCTCCCCCTTTGTCATTGATGTCAATACTCATGCTCCCCCTATCATCATGATCCCAATTTCTCTCCCCCTTTGACATCAATGGAAAAGGGTAGGGATTTCTCCCCCTGAGTTTAATGGCAAAAGGTAACTCTCTTCTTTGGGGCTGCTCCCCCTGAACATGTGGCACTCAATAATACTTTATCCTTATTTTTTGTCTTTTGGACTTGTTCTTCCTTGGAATCCTTTTGTGTGGCTTCTGTATTCTCTCTCTTCTTCATGTCTAGGATTTATATGTTGTTTGGTCTTCTTGTTGCAGTTGCAACCAATCTTCCTGAGTTATTTTCTCTGATTTTACATTTTTGAGAGTCAAACGTAAGAGTGTATCCTTGATCAGACATTTTACTAACACTGAGTAGATTATGCTTCAAGTCTTCAACCAATAGTACATTCTTTGCTTTTACATTTTTTCTTCCAAGCTCTACTACACCTTCTCCAAGTATTTTTGGCAGATGAGTCATTTCCAAATGAAACATTGCCACCCTTTCTCTTCAAGCTGGTGAATTTGTCTTGATCCCCGGTCATGTGTGAAGAACATCCACTGTCTATGTTACATTCATCTTCTTCTTTACATTCTTCAGCAGTTAATTCTATTCGACAATCTTCATTGTTTGGAATCTCTTTCCTTCTCCATACTGTGGTTGTCATAGGGACATTTTCATTCATATATCTACAATCTCATGCTTTGTGACCAAGATAATTACATTTGTAGCATACAATATTTGTGTCCATCAATGGGGAAAA
>SNQJ01S0181670.1:0-13093 GCA_010110895.2 Picea sitchensis
AAGCACATTTAAAAACTATATCTAACATCACCTAATAATATACACATCAACATCAACATATAAATTAAGTACATCAACATGAACAAAAAAAATGGACCATATATATATATACATATATCATGAACAAGTCAAATAACCACTATAACATCTCTGGTCCATTCGATGTGATAATCATATATCAACAATAGTGGAGGCTTGGTCTGTAGTCGAAGATGATGGATGGTCAGGAGAAAGTGGAAGGTCAACTCTCTGATGAGAAACAAGTGGTGGAGGAATAGGTGTTGCTAGCTCATCTAGGTGAGGTGAAGAAGGAGGAGGAGGATGCGGATGAAGGATCATGACCACCCTCATCAGTCGATGGGGTATTGTACGAAGGATTTTTATATGAACAAGTACTAGAAGAACAAGTATTGGAGGAAGATTGTGGATCATCAACAACCATCCTTGCTACTAGTATCCTGGTAGCTTCGATGATATGATTCATAAGAGACATAATATCATGTGACATATCCCTACAAATATCAAAGATCATAGGATCTACCCTAATGTCTTACATAATCAAAGGGTGGACTCCCACATGAACCAAAAGTTCATAGAGTCGGTCACTCAACTCCAACCTGACTCTACTATTTGGCCTCTGACGCATGTTGAGTACCTGCACCCAAGGACCCCAACTCGGTGCGGCCTCATGGATCTCCTCATTTGCATCTAGTGGGGGAGGAGGCCTGTCCCCAAGGTATGTGACAATATATGAAAAATATATAATACACAACAATAATTAGACAGTTTCATTAAATAATTTAATAAAACAAGTTAAATAATATGTTAGAATTATTTTTATTCAGATTAAGTAAGATAATAAAACAAAATTATATTAATTTAAGAAAAACACTAATATTACCTATAGCATCTCGTGGCTCATTTGATGTGAATAGAATTTTCAAACATATTCGCCAATCCAACCCCAAGTAAAGACATAAAACCTTTATGAACATGTGATCGACCTCATTGGCTAGTATCCTCAGTGCGTTAGTGAAAATCCTAGATAGAAACTTCGGTTAGCCCCTCTTGGGAATCATCTCACCCCACATGTGCATTTGCACCTGAGTCATCTGTAATGTCCTAGCTAATAGAACCTAGAATTAATTAAATTTAATCATAACATTGATATTTATAATTTCGTATACGGTTCTATATTCAGAAAAATAACATCAGCAACATAATAGTTTACAGTTTATGGCTCAGCAAAATTCCAAATGGGCAACATTATATAAATGATATATTGAATAATGTACATAGTATAAATAACATATTGAATCATCATACGATAATGAACATGCCATAATAAAAAACAGAAATACATGTCTTGTGATTTGTTTCCCAACTCTGTTTGTCCAAGCTGAAGTTGAAACTGTGCCCAAGTTGCTTTGCCACACTTTGCCCAAAATTGAATCTTTCCTCCCAACCATATAGGAATAGAACCTATCCGACTCCCTAGCTCCAGGATTCCGTAAGGATTCCTAGCCCCTGAGCCCAAAACTTCCAGCAGTAGATGATCCCCTGTAACAGTCCAACAAATTCCTTAAGCCAAAACCAGAAATACAGTTTTCCAATCACTCCCCTAGAAAATGCTCCAATACAATCTCCTACTCTCCCCAAAAATTCTCCCTGCCCCCCAAAATCAAAAGGTGCCCCTCTCAAATGTCTTTGCCCCCTCATATCCCCCCATCCATTCACCGCCTTTCCCCACCTTATCTCTCCATTCAATTCCAAACACCTTATCCCTCCATTCAATGCCAACTACCTTATCCCTCCATTCAATACGTTAAGTTTTTAATAAATTAAAATTTATTAAACTTTAATTCATTCCTCAAATATTTAATGAGTTAATTAATTAATTAATCGATTAATGAATATATATTAAACAATAATTAATTAATTATTATTATTAGTAAATAATAATTAATTAATTAATATACATTAGGACAATTAATTATTTAATTAATTAAACATAATAAACCTTAAACAATTATTTAACTTTGAAAATTAGTTATTGAACTAGGGTTGTTACATCATCGACCTAGAAGGTTGACGGACAAAAGTATGTCACGTCTCCATAAACCTCTAAAAAAATAAAAAAATAACTTTGAAGCAAAAGCGAGGTTCTCACTCCCATTTATCTTAGCATGACATCTATCTAGAGCTATACAAAATTGCCGCAAAAAAAATGGCAGACCATCTAATCCATCGTGGCCTCTATATAAAATAATTAACATATACAAAAGAGCGTAGCTAATGCACTACCAATCACTAATAAAGTGTAAAATGGTCGTCACTAACAATGACAGTCACCTAACCTCCTCTGCACTGAAAGAAGCAATTCCTAGTTGTCCACTATACGCCTAAAAATAAGCTAGACAAAGTACATTAACCCCAATATATCTTTAAGAGTACATGAGATGAATCTCTGTTGCAACATTGATTGGGACATCGGGGAACTAGGGAAAATCCTTCCCTCTCCTTATAGCCCATTGATAAAATATATATCGTCCTCAATGGGATGGTACCACTAATAAAGGCTAACACAAAACTCTTGTTGATGGACATCCCATTGACGGATCAGTTGCACCAAGAACCCAGAGTGCCCCTCATGGATGTAACCTCCTCATAGTACTTAAGAAGGCCTACATTCCTCAACAAGACTTGGGTAAATGCAATAATAGGAGGAGGGGACACAAACCTATCCCTCTCCCTCACCTCCCAATTTCGTACAACATTGTATAGGTCAACCCTATGTTCATGTTGTTGTTGTTTCTCTCTTTGTTGACATATAAGCATGATTAAGATATAAAATACATCATCCTCATACATAAAACATAAAAATAAATAGTAAATGATAAATTTATTTATCAATACGGAAAAAATAACTTTCTTCAAAAATTAAGTAAATTCCATCACCAATGTGCCCAAAAAATAGTCAAGTACTGCTCATGGTACCTATATTACTTGTGATCACCATCTATGATGTGCACATGTAACACAATACACCATATAAAATTTGTTATATTATTTTATACGGTGCGTTGTATAACCTTACCTCACTTGTGTGTTAAGGCTAACCAACACACCACCTAAAATAATAAAACTTAAAATCCCAAAGCACCGTAAAACCATTTAAAAAAAACTTATTACTATGGTGCATAGCATTTCTTGACACACACCGGTGTGTTACATGAAAGACAATGCACCACACCAACAATTTTAAAAAAATTGATAATCATAGTACTTCAAAATTTAGCCTCTAATTTGTTTATGGTGGTGCATTGGGTAATCATTAATGCACTAGTGAGTAAGTTTACCAGTGCACCAAATAAAATAATATATCTTATTTATGTGGTGGGGCATTTAACTCATCAGTTTCGTTTGTTAACATTATTTTAACACACCTCTAAAAATCAACTATATTATTTTAGGTGGTGCATGAGTAAAATTACCGACGGGTGAGTTAAATTTTACCCAATGTACCAGCACGTTAGAGTTTACAAACACACCTCCGAAAAATTAGGCATGGTGTTTCAGTGCACCTTGTAAATTTTCAGGGTGCACCATCCATGGTGTGAAACGAACGACTCGAACACACCGCACAAGAAAAAAAATTAAAATCATTGGAAATTTAACTGAATTTTCAATTTCAATCCACTAAGAGTTTAAGTTATAAAGAAATAAAGAAATTACCCCAACATTTTCTCATTGGGGAGAGTGGTTGCCATGTAGTCCCAGTGTTTGGAAAAATTCAAAAGCCACGCACTGAGAAAAATATGAAAGGAATGAAATAAATGGAATCACCAATGACAAGGAGCTTCAGAGAGGCCAAATTTGCACTGGTGTTGAGAGCTCTACAACACTGAAAAGGGTAAAAATGAATTTTACAACCGATGATTTTTTAAAGATTTTTTTTAGTATTTTTTTTATTTAACCAATGCGTCAATATTTAAGTAGTGCACTAGAGTATATTTTGTTTTTAAATAACCCTACCATGGTGAACCAATTTTTACAACAACGGTGCACACCAGTGTATCAATATTTAAGTTGCGCACTAGAGTATATTTTTTTTTAAATAACCCTACCATCGTGCATCATCTTTTAGAGCATCATTGCATCCATAGTATAAAATTCACCAGTGTGTTATGTATTCATAAAAAAACCATAAAAAACCATCCTCTAAAACCTTTTCCCACTAGCCTCCACTGTAAACAAGTTTTTGGGTTATTTTTATAGAGGCTTCGACAAAAACCTTCGCTAGAGGGTCTTTTCCTTGTAGCACATATATATTCCAAACTCATTTCATCCATGGAATATCTCCCATAGTACTATATGTTGGTAATAAAAATGGTTTATGTTGTCATCAGATCAACTACATCCATATAATAGTGTTGCAAAATTTGGTTCCCCAAAGAATTTGTCATGAAAAAGAATTTATGGTATGAATCGTTCAAAAGGAGAAATTTGTATCCCTTTATTCTATAAAATTAAAATTAAATGAGATTTATTATACCCATGCACCATTTTTTTAGATATTTTTTCTGTAGAGGGAAGTTTTTTTATAGGTCATGAAGAGATTCCATAACCTTTCTTTCTAAACATTACCATATAAATATGCATTTCTATATTTTAATTTTATTTTTATTAGCACTTCGATAGTCATTGATTCATCTAAGACTCTTGGCAATAATACTTGTACTCCTTGTAAATCTATAGGGACATTTATAACTGTTCTTGTGAGTCCAATTTAAACCTATTTTAATCAAATTTCCTTCTTTGTGCACATGCCATTGTTGGTGATACCGAACATTCCTCAAGATGTGATAATTTTCATAGATTTTAATTGAATATTGGGTTGAATATGTGAAGGGGATGTAAATGTACACGATTATCCATTGCTAATTTCCCCTTTTGAATGTTTTCATATTTCATTGTTAAGTTCAATAGTTTTACATCCTTTTCCAACTGTCAATCTTGAAAAATATGATATTGTGTTGTTGTAAACTTCAAACATGTCTATTTGGAGTTGCATATTCTCACATATCATGCATACATGTGTTGGTGTGTCTTTGAATGACTATAAATATTCTTCAATTTTTTCTTTTTTTACGTTTGTACATTTTTTTTAATGCAACACAAGAATGAATTTGTCTTCATATTTCTCATTTCACGTGTTGCAATATTGCAAATTTATTCTTTAGCAGTTTGATCAAGCTACTTTCAAGCATTGCACAATAAAGTTCCTGGATTCAATTTAGATGTGTGTATGTCTCTCTTGATATATTTTTTTTCATTTCCACACAATTTTTTGTTTTGTTTCTAACTATGCATTTTAATTCAATAGACAATTTAAGGCAAAGTTCTATTCAATGAAATTAGTATTTTTGTGTAATTCCCTATATTTAATAACAAATATTAAATACATGGGAACAAAATCATAAATGGATTTGAAATGATAATAAGTGATAATAAAAACATATAAATACAATTAAAGTAACCAACTAATATTAATATATTAGTAAGGAAAGTAATAAAAAGTAAAGAGAAATTACTAACTGTAGCGAATGGAAAATCTAAATTATATGATGAAAAATGGAACACATGGATGGATTCTATTTAATGAAGGAAGATAAGGGAGTGAAGGAGCTTTTTGTGGAAGGGAAATATTGAATTGAGGATTTAAATGTTGGCATAGGAGGTTGATTGAGGGGTCTTTTTGTGGAAGGGAAATATTAAGTTGATTAATTATAGGTTGTCATAGAAGGTAGATATATTGATTGAGGGATCGATGGTTGTCAACTGCATTGACTAAGGGGTTGTTCGGGAGGAGAGTCGCCCCCCACACTTTTTTGCATATGGATGGATCAAATATATTGCACTTAGTAGTTCTGTGTTCTCCAAATTTAAATCAATTTAACTCTATAACTCTCAGGTGATCATCAGAATACCCCTTGTTCTTCTTGATTATGCATGTAGAATTTAATTATCTTTCTTTTCTTAGCTAATGGTTACAAATTACATTGTTTGATTTGTGTTTAATGTAGTAAGTTAGATTTGATTTTTAGAACATTACATATGGTATCAAAGCTTAGCTTTCAACTTTATTGGATCTTTGGGTTGCCATATTCTTCAAGACTAGTTGTTATAAATAATTTTATTATAAATATTTTTCAAAAATCTCAATGAAAAATATATCCTAGAATGTTTAAAAAAAATGAATATCAAACTGTACACCACATTGAATTGGTAATTTTGAAATAAAAATATGGCATCTAATTGAAAATTTTGGAATAAAAATATAAAAACTTTTCATATATGAAATTATTGTCATGCACTAATCCAATGATTGGAAACGTAGGTAAACTTACCACACATAAAAAAAAATCCCATGCAGTAATCTAATGATCAATGAAAACTGGTGTGTATCTATATTTCATTTTGGCATGATATATTTCATTTTAAACCCTTATTTGTATATACATTAGTTCATGGAAATCATCCAGTGATTGAATCATGTTTAAGGAATTCTATCCCTAGCTTAATTATAATCACTGGCATTTAAGTTTGGAAGGAAGGGAGTAGGGTTTTACGTTTTAAACTACCAAGTTAACCATACCATTTCTCTGAGATTATATTGGGTGACCATTATAAATATCATTGCAACGATTGCATAAGATCTCGTTGTTTTGTTCTCATACTGCACAGATATTTTCAAATAGTCATATGGGATATCTAATCTTATCTTATATCAATCATGATTTTTTTCTGATTTATTCATGAAGTAGTATCAAGATTGACTGAAAAACCAGACCAACATTACCATAATAGGATTAGGTTATAAATCCATTATTTTCGAGCCAATAATTGCATTTTTGGATCTCGGGTTGAACGAGAAAAACATATATACAGTCCAATTCTAAAATAATAAGAACTACATGCAATAAGAGGTCAGAAAACCAATCGTTAGTGTATTGAGCGCTCGATGATGTAGGAGCATTGAAAACAAGGTTATAGTTGAACCTGAATGTTAGAATGAGGATGATGATGGTGACATAGTGGGAGTAATAGGTACAGGAATGAAGACTTGAGATGGAAGAATGGTTCATGAGCCATGTACTAGAAGGAGTTTTCATGTATTCAGGTGGATGGTTATTCTTTTATATGGAATTCAACAATGTTAATGTGTTGCAGATACAAGATGAAATAATATTGAGGATGACCAAGGAAGAAAACCAAATAAAATCTTATTTGAAGAAAAAATGAGCACACGGGAAAACATGGAGAAGATACCAATTTAATGAAGAATACTCATTTAAGAGGGACTTGAGGGAATAATTCCTACTTGTAATGTTTAATGAATAATATGATGGAAAATTTAATAATGTATAATTATTCTAGAATGACTACAAAAGAATGAGAAATGGAGATAAATTAGTAGATGTAGGGATGAATATTGTTGAGAGAATCATGAAGATCTTGTGGAGAGATCATAGGAGATCCTTAGGGAGATAGTTGAGGAAACAATGGAATTAATTTTCCAATGATGATGATGATGTATCTGTTATGGTCACCTCATATTATATAAATGGACCATACGTGCAATAGTGTAACATTGATAAATGATTGTTTAATAAAATTTCCCCTTTTGGGGGGTTTGCGAGTATATTTTTCAATGTCCCTTGCTTTGTATGTATTATTGTGTGTGCTTTGGTGCATATTTTTTGGTATCAAAGTGATGGTTACAAAGCTATGATGTCAAAGGTGTTTTCAGATTCCCTTGGAATTGTGTTGTTGCAAAATCTGGAGAGGTGTCTCTTGTAGAGTTATTCGTCAATTTAATATGTGACCACATTATAAATATGATGAGTAGATTCCAATTGATATATGCAGTATTGAGAGATTCAAATTATGTGAAATTGGTGCAATAATGTGTTTATTGTTGTGGTATAATATATTTATGGTTGCAACAAAGAATCATCCCATAATTAAGTGCAAGACTAGATTTGGAGATTTGGGTGGAGAGCAACGTTAGCATTCTTCTCCTTGTTGTGATGTATAGAGAGACATAGTGTATCCATGTTACAAGCTACAATGTCTCATAGTTCCCACCAATCTCTCACATTTCTCCCCAATTGAAAGAGAGGATTGAAAAGTCCACAATGGAGTGCTTGACTTCAACTATATGTATTTATGGGCCGTGTTAAACCCCTGGTGTCAGAACTGCTAATATTTTTTAGGAGTTTTAATCTCGTTAATTACTTGTAGTTATTTTTGAAACCACTTGATATTTAATTCAAATACTAACCATAAAATTGTCAAATGTATAATATTTATACATGCAACAAGAGATCGATTTGTGTGTTCATTCTTCAATATTTTCTGTGTATTCTTATTTCTTTATTACTTTCATGGTATGAGAGGCATCGATTGGGAGAAGATATTGTTATTGTGTTCCCCCACTCTCTAACAATGAATAACCCTCTTCCCACCAGTTTGGAGAAGCGTTTTCCACTAGTTTTAATAAGAGCCATGGAGTTGCCGCTAGTTTGGAGAAGACTCGTCACCGCTAAAGTGGAAGAGGGTCACTGGTTGAGAAAATCCTTTGATTGGGATTCATAGTCTTTGATTTCCTTTTACAATAAATCAAATAAATTTCCATTGTTTAATGATCCATTGATTTTTCTCAAGAGTATTTTGTGAAATTCTGAGTTTCTTTGAAAGTTTGATTGGAATTTGAAAAGTGGTTTAAAAAAATTGTGGGTGATATTTTTGGAAATAAACAAATGTGGTTTAGAACTCATTTTGAAACCCTCAAGATGAGTGAAACAAAAAGTGTTGATCAGTTTATGATTAAAGTTATGGGTATTATGGACCAATTTAGGATTAATGGCGAAAACGAGATCACACACCAAAGACTTGTTGAAAAAGTTCTTAGAAGTTTACCTACGAAATTTGAAATGGTAGTCACTACTCTTCTTGAGTTGAAATATTTAACCAATTTTTATATAGAATAATTGATTGGTTAATTTTTATCTCATGAAGAAAGGATGAACTTGGATCTTGGTTCTTTAGAACATGCATTTCATAATAAGGTATCCATGGAAAGAGGTAGAGGCAAAGGTTTTCATGGAAGAAGAGGACATGGTCGAGGATGTTTTGAGACAAAAGATAAACCTGAACAAACAAAAGACAAGTCAAAGTAATCAATATCATCTTCACAAGATCATGGCCAAAGATGGACAAGAAAATTAGAAATTCAATGTCGTTATTGTAAAAAGTATGGTCACCATATATATGAATGTCGTAAATTGCAATATAAAAATAGACCTAATGTCACAGAAAATGAAACATCTGATACTTTGTTTCTTTCCTGTCAAGTATCTGAGAAATTTTTTGACAAGAATGTTTGGTTGCTAGATAGTGGATGTAGCAATCATACGAATGGTCACAATGATTTTCTTTCTAATATTACATTTCTTATTACTATTATTAGTTTGGGTGATGATCATTCAGTCAAAGCCTCAAAAAACGTTGTTGTGTCGGTTTTAACAAAGCGGGATGAAGTGAAAACTATTTATGATGTTCACTATGTACCAAATATCAAACACAATTTGTTGAGTGTAGGGAAATTAATGGTGCATGGTTATGATGTTACTTTCCATAACAATACTTACACAATTCTTAATCAAACTAAAAGACTTGTTACGATCTTGGTACAATAGAATTGATAATTATTTACTCAAAAATTGTTTCACTAGGAGCAACAATGAGCCTACTTTTTATATCAAGGTAAATGAGAAAGATGATATTCTCATCCTATGTCTTTATGTTGAAGACATTATCTACACAGGAAACATGATGTTAGATGAATTTAAAAAAACCATGAAAAATGAGTTTGAAATGATAGATATTGGATTAATGAAGTATTTCCTAGGCATTGAAGTAGAACAATCTAGTCATGGTGTATTTATTAGTTGACAAAAGTATATTGTTGATGTTTTAAAAAAGTTTAAGATGAAAAAGTGTAAACCTGGTGAGACTCCTATTGCTCTTGGCACTAACTTAAGCAAGGAATATTTGGGATCAATTGCTAATTCCACATTGTATAAACAACTTGTTGGTAGTCTTATGTATCTTACTACTACAAGACCTGACATAGCATATGCAACAAGTTTCATTTCCAGGTTTATGGAATATCCTAAGGATTCTCATTGGAAAGTCGGTAAGACGATTTTAATACACATTGCAGGTACAACCACTTATGGTTTGTGGTACATAGTTTCAACAGTATGCTTACACATATGCAGACAATATTGACGACATAAAAAGTACTTTGGGATATGCTTTTCTTTTTGGAAAGAATTTGATTTCATGGGAATCTAAGAAGCATCCCATAGTTCCCATCTCTGATGGAGAAGGATAATATGTAGTGGAAACAACAACAACATGACATGCACTTTGACTTAAAAAACTTTTGATTGATTTTGGATATAGGATAAAGAACCTGTTTCGATTTTTTGTGACTATCGTTGTCATTTCTTTGTCAAAGAATAATGTGTTTCATCATAAAAAAAAGAACATAGATACTCGATTTAATTTCATTTGTGAACTTGTCAAAGATGGTGATATTTCTCTCAAATTTTGTGGTTCTAAATACCAAATAGCCAATATCTTCACTAAGCCTTTGGGAAAAGATGTTTTTCAATTTCAATGGCATCCTCAAGATTAAGAGGGAGTGTTAGGAGCTTTAATCTCATTAATTACTTGTAGTTAGTTTTTAAACTACTTGATAGTTACTTCAGTTACTAACAGTAAAATGGTCAAAGAGATCGATTTGTTCTTTCATTCTTCAAATTTTTTCTTATATTCTTCTTTTTCTTTCTGTATTATTTTCAATATTCGGGGTCACAAATGAGCATTGACTTGTTAGTAAAATTTGATTTCCAGATTTTGATTGATTTAGTGAGAGTGAAGACAAGAGGACTCTGAAAGAAGAGCATCAAAATCTCTAAAATGTGTTGATATATTGGATCTCGTGAGTATAGATATGTTGAAGGAAGTGTTGTTCTATGCTATGTGCTATCAGGACTGCAAGCAGAAGGTGAATGAATCGTAGATGGTGGCTTCACAACCCATGTGAAACAAATGCCCATTGAAAAGAGAGATCATATCAGATCCGAGGCCAAAACTCCCCACATGAACACGAAATTTATTATTGACAATGGCACTAGATACATGAAGGTGGGTTAAGAGTTGAGGAATTTGAACAATTCGTCGCTGAAGAGTATGGGAAATCCCAGGTCGATACTCATCTGGAATTTTGGAGATAGCAACATCGATGGTGTTGCGAATATGTGTATGTTTGGGACCAGTCGTATGGCTCGAGCATAGGTTTCTTTGTTCTTTGTATCCATGTGCAACAATATTCAACCAAAATGGATTCGACTAGGATATCTCATAGTGTAGAATTATTGTACAATTTTTCATATATTGTGATCAATATTGTTTATCTTTATACAACAGTGTTGGATACTTGTCTGAATTATAATTTCATGTAGCAAATCTTCCTCTTTGTCCAAAATTTAAAATATATGCCTGAAGACTAGGATGGCACTACAAAAGATCCAGATGAAGAGTTGTGGGAGATATCTCCGAGGGGGGACGAAATGCTCCATCAGGAATTTGTGTAGCGTATGAATCCGTAAGTCTAAATGTCAAAAATATAGCCGAAGGAGACCACCTGCATCCCTGGTAAGGTTAAATGTCAAAAATATATTCGAAGGAGACCACCTGCAGGGGTACCATTGGGTCTTAAGAAAGAAGCTCCACCAACAAACGTGGTTGATGATTTTACATCTCTTTTTACTGCACCGTCTTCTGAAGAGTTTCAAGAATTTGAAGGTGAAATTGAAGAGAGAAGGAGATTTGTAAAAACATTGGATGTTGATATTAAATGGTGGGAAACATGAAATTGGAGAGCATTTCTATCAACATTACAATATATTCTTTGGCCCGAAGCTGGCTGGGAGCCAATATTATTGAAATATTTTATTGTTTCTTCTTCTGAGAAGAAATTTTATAGGAAGGCCACTTTGTGTGTGCACCCAGATAAGGAGTGGTTGTTAAGGTCCTAACTCGCACATAGGTAGATCAATGTATTCGAATGTAATAAAGGTCAATATTAATAAGGCCTTTCAATAAAATAGAATAAGGCAGATGTAAGAAGAGCTAATAGAAGATTCCACTTCTAGAAGGATCTTCCTCTAGATGCTTCTCTTAATAGACATATTTAGTATAAATAAGGGTCAACGATATGAAAACCCTATCTTGGAGATTATTGTAACAGAGTGTTGCTCGATTGGAGCTCGCCCCCTCAAAGAGGCCTGTGAACATTGCTTTCTGAATCAAAGTGTTATTTCTATTGTTGTTCTTATATCATTTCTGTGTTATTGTGAAGATTATGCTTGATATTTTACTATTATTCTACCATTTCTAGCATTTTATTTTTGTTCTGCATATTTTATATATCTGGTATCTTGCAAGTGGTATTAGAGCACTTTCCTTGGCAGAAATTGTGGGTATTTTTTTTCAGGGTAGAGACGCATTCCGGTGTCTTTAAGCCATAGAGATCTGTCATTACGTGCATAAACCCGTGGTTGAGGGATTCATACATGCAGGAAATACAAGTGGTTCTTAAGCGCACATCTGTTGGCCACCCTTGTAACCCCTGTTGGTACCCCTTCGAGTGGTAGCGCATCAGACAACACCTGTGGACAGATCGGCCTAGCTTTCTTGAAGCCCTCTTTAGATAAACCTATCGGCCACCGGACTTCTATAGTGTCACCGAGAACATCACTCGGGAAGATACTCTCTAGTACCTGGGTAGTTGGGTAGTACGGCTAAGGGTATGGTCTATCCTCCTTAGTTAGTGCCTTGAGATATTGGGTTGGGTACTACTATTGGACCCCACACGTATATCAGAGAGCTATAGCATAGGGAAAACCCTTGTCTGTAGAACCCTTGAATACCTAACCCTTGGGGAACATAAACA
>SNQJ01S0181671.1:0-12423 GCA_010110895.2 Picea sitchensis
AGGATGGATCCTTATGTGCCCTATCTTTACCTATTCTAGGTTAGCTCGAGGAAGCTCATTGAGAATGGATAGAAAATGACACTGTATTTCAACTCATCCAAATGATTTAAGAATATCCCAAACCTCCTAAAGGGTATACATGGTATAAATATACATTGATGTATAAAGGGTGGATTACTCTGGTAAATCATTCTACCTTAAAACAAATGGTCTTGGAGGAATTTCATTCATCTCCTACAATGGGTCACTCTAGCTTTCATAAAACCTATGAAATATCTAAGTGTTCATTCTTTTAGGAAGGCATGAAAATAGGCATCCAATATTTTGTAGCAACCTATGATACTTTCCAAAGAAACGAAAGTGAGACAATGAATATTTCAAGGGAATTACAACCACTATCAACCCAACATGTATATCAACTGACATCTCCATGGATTTTATAGTGGGAATCCCAAGGGAGGGTAAAAATTAATGATCATGGTGGTAGTCAATCATATTTCCAAATATGTTCATGTATGTATCTTATCACACCCATTAACCCCCTCCTCAATTGGCCAAGTATTCATGGATTACATTTTTGAGTTACATGTCATGCCTACTTCCATTGTCTCAGATTGGGACCTACTATCACCAATAAATTTTGGAAGGAGTTGTTTAAACTTCAGGGTACCCAGTTGAACATGAGATTTCATATCATGTTCCTAAATATATGGTCAAGCCAAAGTAGTCAACAAGATCTTAGAAACCTATTTGCAATTATTTTCTTTTGAAAAAACACAGCAATGGGCATAAAGGATTCCCCTTTCAAAATGGTGGTGAAATATCACTTATCATGGAGCTACCAAAATGACACCATATGAATTTGTCTATGTCCAAAAACCATTGTTAGTGACTTCATATTTACCATGCACCTCCAAGGTTTAGATAGTGAATAATGCACTTCACACCAAAGAATACATTCTTTGCACACTTAAGGACAATTTGGTTATGGATCAAAATAGAATAAAACAATAAGCAAATCAGCATGTGTTCAAACGTTCTTTTGTAGAAAGGGATCAAGTGCATTTTTCCCTTCAACCCTATAAACAAACATCACTCAAAGAAAAAACACCGCATAAATTAGTGCCAAAATTCTATCAACCTATAAGATCATCCAACACATTGGACGAGTGGACTACAAGTTGTCTCTACCATCCCACTCCAAGATTCATCCAATATTTCATGTGTCTTGTCTAAATAAGGTCGTAGGATCAAAGTACAAGGTGAAAATCATCTTACCTAAACTCGATGAAGAAACCTCCATTTGGCTTCAACCGAAAGTAGTATAAGATACCAGAGAGCATCAATTGTACCAGCGCATGGTTCGAGAAGAACTTATCTAGTGGAAATATATGCATCCTGAATATGCCACATGGGAACCAGCTATGATTTTACACCAGTTATTCGTCATATCTATCCTTGAAAACAAGGCTTATTCTAAAGGGGGAGGGCATGTTAGGGTCCTACTCTAACCTCCCTACTTTAGGCTACCTAGGAGTTATTCAATTAATGTATGCATCCATCATCTTTGAATAAGGCCCATTAGATAGTAGTGGATAGTTATTTCATGTAAAAGGGTATGCTATATAAGGCCCGCTAGGTAGTTGGTACCCATTTATGATGGGACCACAAGTAGTTAGGGTTTTTCTATTGTGAATCTTTTTAAAGAGATAGGAAGCCATGGAATTTCTTTTCATGTATTGTTATACTTGGAGATTTTATCAGTGAAAGGTTTCCCCACCTTAAGAGGTAAGTGAACATTGATTTCTTTCTTCTACGTTTCATAATACAAGGGTATATTTCACATATTTCATTTTATTTCTCTCTTGTATCTAGTTTTCTACGATTATATTCTTGGTATACATGGTCATGTTTCAAGTTTAAGGATTAAGGAACACTACTATGGAGGTTGTTTGCACTCTTAACGAGTTAGATCTATTTGGTAGATTGACTCAAGATTTAAACTTTTAGATTGAATCCTCAATTATATCATAGATGGACATTATGAATTACAAGATATAGATTAGGATTTTGAATGGCCATAATTTTGGAATTTGGGAAAAAGATATGAAAACATTGTTGAAGAGTATAGTGTTGTGGAAGTTTACAAAGGCTATGTTTCTATGTCAAAAGAATGACCAATAGAAGTTTGTCATTGATAGGAAAAGTGATGAAGTTATAGGAGTCATAATGAACTCCATATATTTAGCCTATGATTCCATAGACAAACACGAAGTCCTAGATCACCTCTTTATGAGTTTTCATCCTTATCTATTCATGAATTGTCAATGTGTTGGCACTCTTCAACTCACGAGGATATTACATCCATGTACTACATATTGATATCATTGGAAGAAAATATTGTTAAGATGACTAAATATTTTTCTACCAATCCTTATATCATGTCTCATTGCATAGTTTAACATGGAATTAGAGCTCTTTAATCTTAAGGGCATGGTAACTCCATGATAGTGATCCATGGAAGGTAAAGTGTAATGATACAAATATAGTTCTCATTCATTCATGATGATCAGTCATATTCCATGGGGAAGAAAGCTCATTTATATATGTCAAAGATATTTCACACATCTCAAGGTATTTGGTTATGAGGCCTATCTTCATGTTCCAAAGGAAAACACGACTAGTAAGCTAGATAAGAAGGTTGAAAAGTGTATCTTTATTGGGTATAAATATGGTCTTAAAGGTTATAAGATTTGGAACCCAGAAACTAAGAAAGTTGTGTATAGCCGAGATGTGATATTTAGAGAATTGAAGGTTGTTTTCAAACAGGAAGTCCTACCAAGTAATTAAGAACCAGAGAAAATAGATTTTTAGCCAAAGGATGATGAATTAGACTCTACAAAAGAAAAGGAATCAGAAGAAGAATATCCTCATACTCCAGTATTGAGGATATCAGTGTGGGAAAAAAGGCTACCGGAAAGGTATAATCCATCTGATTTCCATTCAAAATTTTCTTTGTCTATTACCGATGATGATCCTAGAAATGTTAGGGAGGCAGTGGATTCAAAGGATGGAAAATTTTGGAAAAGTACATGGTTGAAGAAATGGCATCCTTGGATAAGAATGAGGATTGGGATCTAGTGGAATTACCGACTAGAAGAAATCCCATTGGCATCAAATGGGTATTTAAAAGGAAGTTGAATGCAGAAGGCAAAGTGGAGAAATACAAAGCTCGGTTAGTAGAAAAGAGTTATTCCCAGGTTGAGGGAAATGATTTTGGTGAGATTTTTTCTCCCGTTGCCAAGTTAACTTCTATAAGATTTTTTGTATCAGTTGTTGTTTCATTTGATTTTGAAATAGAATATATGGATGTGAAGACAAAATTTCTACATGGGGATCTCGAAGAAGAAATCTATATGAAGTAGCCAGAAGGATTTGCTATGAAGGGAAAGGAGTTGGTATGCAAGTTGAAAAAGTCTATGTATGGTTTTAAAAAATCACCAAGGATGTGGTATCAAAAATTTGATACTTATATGTTGTCACTTGGCTTCACAAGAAGCAAAGAGGATCTGTGTGTGTATTTTAAATTAATTGGTGATCATTTGTTTTATTTGGTCTTGTATGTGGATGACATGTTGTTGATAGGAAACAAAAATGAGATTATCCAGGATGTGAAAACTTAGTTGACCTCTAAATTTGACATGAAGGATCTTGGTGTTGCAAATTTCATTTTGGGCATGGAAATTAAAAGAGATCAGAAAAAGGGGAAACTCTGGTTAAATCATAGAAAATATGTCGAGACAATATTGCATAGGTTTAATATGTAGGAATGTAAACCAGTCAGGGTCCCTATTCCTGTAGGTGTAAATTTATTTGTGGATCAGTGTCCCGAGACATAGGAAGAGGAGGAGGACATGTCTCATGTTCCATATGTGAGTGTGGTTGGCAGTTTGATGTATGAAATGGTCTGCAGTAGACTCTAAATTGCACATGCAGTGGGAGTTTTGAGCAGGTATATGTCAAAACCACAGAAGGAGCATTGGACTGCAGTAAAGAGGGTTTTTAGATATTTGTGTGGCACTGCTAGCTATGGATTGTGCTACCAAGGAAGACCAGGATTGGATAGAGTGTTGGACATACATGTATTTGTGGATGAAAACTGGGCTGGAGTTATAGATCATAGGAGATATACAACGGGTATGTGTTAAACCTATTTGGAGCAGCAATCAGTTGGATGAGAAAAATACGGTTTGTAGTGGCACTTTCAACTACAGAAGTTGAATACACGTCAGCCACTCATGCAAGAAAGGAAGCAGTATGGTTACAAATATTTTGTTCAGGTATTGGGTTGGTACAACAAGTTGTAAGGATATATTGTGGCAGTCAGAGTTCAATTTTCCTGGCGAAGAACATGGGTTATCATTCAAATATAAAGCATATTGATGTTCAATATCACTTTGTGAGAGACATGGTTGAAGAAAAGAAGGTGTTGTTGATGAAGGTGGACACTTTGAAGAATGTTGCAGATTCATTAACAAAATCAATGAGCACTGAGAATTTCTCTTGGTGTAGAGGATATATGGTCATTGTTGCCATGGATTATTGACTATGTAACCATATAACCCCATGTATGCAAGGAAAACAACAAGTGGGAGAATGTTGGATATGTGTTATATTCTTTGCACGACTAGAACTAGTGACTACGTTGCACCAGGCACATAGTGGGGTAAGAGGGGGGGTTCTAGGCCCCCCCTCGGGGGGTTGAAAGGAGGTGAATCCCCCCTACATGGGGGTTCAGGGGAAGCACCCCTGGAAAAAAAATCCTCATTTTTTGTGTCCATTTTTGGGCAATCCTCAGTTTTCGTGTCTATTTATGGGTGGTTTTCCACTGATGGTTTTTTATTTTTGGTTAAGGAATTAGGGTTGTTGACTAATCTAGGTCATTGGATTATGGTTTGGATGTTGTTGGCTCTTACATTTATATTGTATTGTAAACAATGTATGATGTGAATGAATATAGAATATGTTGGTTTTCCCGATTTGGGTTTCCAAGGGAAAAATCTTTGTGTAATGTGTGTATTTGCCATTGTATATTTTTTGCTCTTTTATTGAAAATATGTTTGCAGTAAAATAGTGTACAAGGTTAAAATCTACATAGAATATGGGAGATAAAGAGGCCTTTCATGAGAACAATAGATTTTGACAACACTATAATGTTCCATACTTTCAATGTTTCCCTTTTTGTCCAGGAAAGTTGATGCTTCCAAGTATAATCTAGATGTTTTTGGGACAAACATAAGTTTCTTAAAAGAAGAGACAAATGCATTATAAACTTCATAAAAATGGTGTGTAGCCTTTTGTTTCCATAAGGCTTGGTACCACATTGGTGCTGGGTCGATTTTACATTCAAATTGTCTTCCCACACTCAAACCCTTAAAAATATGACAGTAGATGATAGAAAATATTAAATATGAAGACATACAAAATATCTTGTTTTTTCTTGAAATTTGATAATTACGAAGAGGTTTCTCCAGAAATGATCTCCACCCAGTCAAAGATTTTTTTTTCATGAACTGTAAAATATAAAATATAAAGATCCAACTAAGGAATAGTTGGTGTAGAGTCTTGACCTGTCACTCTAATGAAAATCCATGCTATCTCTCGATAAGGTTTTTTCAATAAAATGACCTGAATATTAGATAGGTCTTCAAGCATCATTTCAGGATCTTCAAGATATTCCTGTAAAAGTTCCAGTCCATTTTTTCTTTCTTTAAAGAAGATTTTGGCTTCATCTCCTTTAAACATGATTGTTGGCTCGAGAAGTTTTAACATTCTTTTAAAGATTGATGGTGATAGAGAAACAAGATATTCTCCTTGGATTTGGATTATCCTATGATTCTAATCATATGTGTCTACACACCAGGAAACTATATCTGTAGAATCAAAAAATTCAATTACGCAACCTTCTAAAGCAATGCATGATGTCTAGAATTTTTTTTCATTCCTTTCTGGCAATGGAAGTGATGAATAATACCAATATGACATAGACCACTGGAATCTCTGGTCCTCCCACCCAAACAAGATTAGAGTATCCCCGTAGAATTGTTCTCTTCTTCTCGTGGTCATGTTTGATGAAGTTGGCAAACTCTTGTATAGTCACTTTGATATGTTAATTTCAAAGTAAACTCTTTTTTGATAATATAACTTGAATCTGTTCTTTCAAAGGAAGGATATATGTGAATTAAAATTGAGTTGGAGAAATTCCTAAAAAATTATTCCATTAATAATGGTTTTTCAATATTTTAATTAGTTGTTTTACTCCGTAATATTAGCATTAAATATATTTTGGGAGGAGTGACAAGACAATACATGTATTACAACAGAGGATCGTATGTACATGACAAGAGATATTAGAATCAAGACAAACCCTCAGGTTCTCCAACCTGCAGTGAAAACTCAAAAAATGGTTAAATATGGGGTTGCATCGATCGAATGTGAGGAGAAGAAAGTTTTGAATATTTATGACCCATGAACCCGCGATGAAATAAAAAATCGGTTGAGTATTGATTTATCAAGAGAGAAAAGAATATTTCTAGAAAATGACTAAATGTCCTAAATCGATCGGTCGGACTTCTAGTGATAACAATTGATTGAAATGGGGAAGTGGTTCATACCCACCAACCCATGATGAAAACCTTGAAAATATTCTAAGTATATTGCATTATGAGGATCGTGGAACATGGTGTGAATTTTGGTGAGAGCATAGTTTTGGACTTTAACGAAACACTACAACGAACCCATGAGAAACATAAATGAACTAACTGTTGGTGCATTTTGATTATGGTGGGAAAATATGGTGCACTTTGAGGATGGCGAAAGTTACAACAAGACTCATGAACCCGCCATAAAATTGAAATTTTTTCTAAGTGTAGGAACAGCCTGAACAAGAGAGAAAGACTTATGACTTAGCATATTTTAGTATCAACAATAATTGATGAAGGGAAAGGAGGATCATGACAAGGCTAAGTCAGGGGATGATAGGTGGGCATCAATATCCATATGTCATGTCATGTCAGCTAGATTTTCACATCAGCAAGATGATGGTTTTTATTATTAAAAAATACATATGGAGCCAAAAACTTATTTTGGACATAACAGGAGTAGAAAAACTAAAAATCAAACAAAATTTAAAGGGTATATTCGCAAATAAAAATATTACAAAAGTTTCAATGAGGGCCACTAGCCAATTACGCTTCAATTTCTCATAAAACACAAATTAGTGGTTTTTGAAGATTAGGGCAGTGCTCAATGACTCGGATCGGGACCTGGATTAAAATGAAAATTTTAAAGAAATTTCAAAATGTAGGCATGAATATACCTAGTTGGTATTTTAACAGAATTCTAAAGGGTTTGGAGTGGAGGTGCAAAAACATGTCAAAAACCACTCTGGGACACTTTTTGGAGAATTTTGAAATATTCGGTGGAGGAAAACGGACCCGAGATCATGGATCTAGAAAAAAATATTTATTCGACATTTTACCTACTCAACGAGAAGAACAAATCGGTCTTGCAAAAAACATTTCCAGTTTTTCTCCATTTGGGGGATAGCCAATATTGCTAAAAATTCCAAGTCTGGATAATTTACTGTAAAAAGTACAAAGTTGTCGATTCTATTTTCATACAAAATTTGACTGAAGCATCAAATTTTAAATAACAAAATTGTTGTGTGCTTAAAATCATAAATCCTATCAGTTCCCGATCTAAAAAAAAAAAAATCATGGTTCTTTCTATATTTCTTTCTACAAGAGGAAGAAGCCAACCCCTGAGATTAATTGTATCAGTTAAACGAGTGCAAAAAGGGTGAAATTGTTTATTTGAGAGAACCAAAACCTTCAGCTATGAAATAGGAATAAGACATGATTATATCCATTGGAAAGGTAATAAAAAGAAAAACATGAAAGAAGGATTAAATTCTCTAAGGAATCATCTATTTGTTTGATAAAGCTACAAGAAAATGGACAATTGGACTTTGTGACCTATGCAATTTCTCAATATGAAAGTTTCCAAACAATGTCAATTTTGGAATCCAAATGGTAAAGGTACATGCCAGATGTGAATATCAGGTAAGCAAGAATGCATATGCTCATGATGGTGCTTATTCAGATGTGTAGAGGCACATTTGGAGTGCCTTGCCCTGACCATAAAAAGGGCCCAATATTTTAATAACAAGGTAATTATTGACAAACAGGGGAAAACTCAAGGATAGAGTGTTATGTCAAAGGCCTATTGACAAGAGGATAGGATGAATTAAATAAGGATTTTGGGGGTCTATTGTGGATTATAATTATAGGTTCCAATGGATATAGAAGCATGGTAGAGCTTGTAGAGTTGGTTGAGATAATAAAGAGTTGTTGAGGGAAGTGCATACCTAAATAGTAGGAAATAAAAGGTTGAAAAGGGATCTAAAAGAGTAGAGCCAAAATTGATATTTAATTGTTGCAAAGTCTGACTGACTTGCAAAGACACATCAACATGGATTCTCACATGAAAAATGAATCCATCAAGTGAAGGATGTCTTTAGTATTTTCCCCCTAGCAATTGACGTGTAAGAATGCGTTGCATAGAGTTGCAATCCGAAAATACAATGGTCTTGTGTAATAGAATATAGTGACAGAAATGTTGGACAGCTTGAATAGTCGTCAAGGAAGGTTTTTCAACATGTAAGTACTTGGCTTCGGTAGTCGTGAGACTCCGACTCAAATAATAAATGACATGTTCATCGTGTAAATCATCTTCTTGGACCATAACCATGGCAATGGTCGAGTCCGAAGCAGCGAGATAAAGGAAATAATCTCGACTATAATCGGGCGGGAAAAGTAGTGGGGTACGGGTTTAAGTCAATTTCAAAGTGTCGAAGGCTTTGTTGGTAGTGGTGTCCCATACAAACTCAGAGCCTTTATTTAATAGTCGAGTAAATCCGAGTGTTAACTCAACGTAGTTTGGGATAAAACGACGTAGAAATTTTGCCTTCACTTGCAAACTTTGTAGTTGGTGAAGTGAGGAAGGAGGAGGGATATTGAGGATCACCTCGACCTTCAAAGGATCTACCCTGATCCCCTGATGTGACACAATAAAGCCCAGGAGTCATCTAGACTCCACACAAAAGACACATTTGTGTGGGTTTAAGCGTATACGATAGAACCGACAGCGAAGGAAAATGGCTCGGAGGTGGGTCGGATGATCACTACGATTCATGGAATGGATTGGTAGGTCATCTAAATATGGTTGTACAATGTGCTTAATATCATGGAAATCATAAGACATAGCACGTTGAAACATGGCACCATCATTCTTCAAACCGAAGGGCAGTTTCCGGTAGGCAAAAGTGCCCCAAGGACAAATGAAAGCAGATTTATGTTGATCCGCGGGTAAGATATTGATTTGATTATATCCAGAGAAACCATCCATCAAAGAGAAGATTTCTCTTTCGGTGCAATCGTCGATGATTTGGTCAACGAAGGGGGTAGGAAATTTTTCCTTAGGACAAGCTTTATTGATATCCCTATAAGCAACATAGACACAGATCGTACCTTGTTTCTTGTTAACCAGAACTAGATTGGATACCCAATCAGTCAAAACCACTGGATAAATAAAGTCAGCTTTAAGAAGTTTTTCGACTTCAAGCTTGATAGCAGCTGCTTTACGGGGGTGGATCGGGCAAAGTCTCTGCCAGACGGGTTTAGCGTCCGGGTAGGTCTTAATTTCATGTACAAAAATATCAGGGTCAATACCTGGCATCGCTTTGTAGCTCCACGTGAAGATGTCATGAAATTCTTGAAAAATTGACTTATACGTAACAACCTCATCGATGGAACATGAAGCTCCGATGTGGACATTTTCGACAAATCCAGGTTTAATATATATGTCGAGGGGGGTGGTGGGAGAAATGTTACTTAAGTTCCCTTCGTATAACACATCGTGTGTGGATGCAGGAACCGAATAAATAATGACAACAGTCGACGGAATCAAGATCTGTTGGTAACTCTCGATGGTGTTTTGTTCGAGAAAGAGAATGGAATGATGATGTCCATCATCCCAAGGGGTATCTTCCATCGACATAACCGACATAACCATCTCATTCATGGGGAAAATAACATGGAATGGATCAAGAGAAGAATCACCAAGAGAGGGAGTAGAAGGGTCAGCCAATTGAATGGCTTGGTAAGAGGATTCAACCGGACTTAAAGGCATCTAGTCACCATAGTGAAGATAATCAACAGGTTCAGGTACTATCCACGATTCATAAG
The DNA here is from genome assembly GCA_010110895.2 of Picea sitchensis. Taxonomy (NCBI): domain Eukaryota; kingdom Viridiplantae; phylum Streptophyta; class Pinopsida; order Pinales; family Pinaceae; genus Picea; species Picea sitchensis. The sequence goes on from SNQJ01S0181671.1 coordinate 10,308, forward strand.
ATGTGGGAGTTTCGCGGATGGAGGTGGAGATCATGTTAATCAAGGCAACCAAAAGAGGTGGAACGTCGGGTGGTGGGACTAGAAACGTACCCATCAGAGTGGAATATTTAAGTAGACCCACACTAACATTCTCATACCCAGGGGGTGTCTTTGCAATGAAAGGTATGTTGTTGGTACGTGTATCAGAGTTAAAGAAGCTCAGTTGGTCTACTGTAACTATTTTTCCCTGATGTGGAAAGCACATGATATGGAAAAGAGTAGACATGACTGCATGCATGGAATCGATTCAGCTATGGCCAAGTAAAAGATTGTAATCGAGAGGTGCGTCAAAAACCTCAACTTCAATGCTGACCGTTTTTCCTTCTAACCTAATAGGAAATGAAGGGAGAACCCCGTAGGGTTTAAAGCTAGAGCCATTAAAGGCTTTGAGCATGTTGTGTGATTCAATTAAGGAAGGAGATCCAATGGTTTTCCAGCAGGCGATAGACATGATTGTTATAGAAAGATTTTCCTCACCATTGTTATCTTGCATAGAGGGCCTTTTTCCATTTCCCTATGCAAACTTATCAACCCCTTTTCGATAAATCCAGAGCCAAAAATATATAATTTCCCACATATACACTCCCTAACTGCTTTGCAAGATGCGTATATGCTTGTTGATCCACTACAGCTCGTGTATATCGGGATTTGTGCCAGAAAATACAAAATGAGGTCAGGTTTCCATGTCACGACAAAATATCATTGATCTTTGGCCTTCCATATACTGGAAAAGTTCTGACTCGTCCCTTCAGTTGCACTATGGAGGCTATAAGAGAACAATTTAGAGCTATGGAAAAGGAGGAGAAAGCATTCAACTTTGAGAGCAAAGTTACTCTAGAGAAATTACTTCATATTGAGTCTGCATCCCTTTGTCCCTCAAGTCTGAACACAGTGTTCAGCTCCCAAGCTCTTTCCTTATTGTCGAGAGGACCTCATTACCTCTTTGCTATGAGCTTTCCTTTGGTGGAGGATTGAAATGGTGGAGACCCAGTTGGAAGGAACTTGGTTTCTTGGTTTCGAACCGTGGCGACACGGAAGTCTATAATGTTGATACTTATGTTGATCAATTACTAATAGAAATACTCCTTTCCCATCCTATCGATATCTTGCAAATATATGATTATTATCCATGGGAATGTTTGTAATGTTTATTAATGGATTGTGCTATCTAATGTGCTAACTCATTTTATATATTGTCACTATATACTCGCATCGCTTGTTTGTTGAGAACTTCTTGCAGGTGTGAAGCTTTGGGTCAAAGTGCTCAACAGTGGAATGGCATCAAATGATTGGATCAAGGTAGCTTTATTCCTCGTATTGCACATTAGTTTATATAGTGCATGTTGGAATTGAGTTGATATCTGCAGCCATACCTATCTATTGTGGTTTACCCTTGGCCATAGAGAGTTTTTCCCTTGTAACAGAATTGGCGACTCCACTGGGGATAGATATTCCTTCTAAGGGTTGAAGTATTTCTTCTTCTTACATTTCTCTTTTTCCTTTGTCATTCTTGTCGTATCACAGTTGGACAGAGTCTGTTCACTCTGGATATAAGTTTTTCATCCTTTTACCCTTTCCTAGCCTTGTTTTAAAATCTATATGCCCTTTTTTCCCTGACAGTTGCGTATACACGCTTGTTGTCCCACTACAAGAGGCATATATACACCCTTTTCTCTTGAGCAGTCGCGTATACCACTTCCCCTTGCTTGCTTGCTTGGTTTAGTGACTACTAGGTAGGTTTTGAGGATCATTGAGCCTTCTTAGGTCTCTATGGTGCCTATTGAGATTGTCTGAGATGACAGGAAACCTGTTTGGAGTTGAATTTTTGGGCGACGGCTTTCTCTTTGTTTTCCATTTTTTGTTTGTCCTTGGTAGTTGGGTTGTATTCTTAGCTTCTTGGTATTTTGCTCGAGTGATTTCTTTTATACACAGTAGAATTTATATATCAAGTCACTTATCAATCCATGCATTTTCTTTTTAATACATTGAAAATACAAAAAAATAGGTATTTTGCATTGGTTGGTATTTTTGTCTTGGAACCTTTATCATTAGCTTAGCACATTTAGCGAAAGATTGC